>VZTB01006457.1:8900-18972 GCA_013397245.1 Thryothorus ludovicianus
CGCCGGTCATAACCTTCCCGCACACCCCTGTCCTGTCCCTCCCGCACTCACCTGTCCTGTCCGGCCCGCGGTGTCACCGCGGGAGCTGCGCTTGCGGGGCCGCGCCTCCCCGAGAGCGGTGGGGGCTCTCGGACAGGTCGTTCACGCTCCCCCCTCTGCCACTCGGGTGTCCGCAGCACTCTTACCCTCTGCTGCTAACGCCCTTTTTCCCTGTCTCCCCTCTCTCCCTACTCATCCTTTTCCATTTTCCTTCCTCCTTTTCTACTCCTCTTTAGCAGGGAAACCTTTCTTTTCATTGCCAATAAAGGTTCTTACATACAATGTGTTCTCATTTGATTTAATTTCATCCCAGACCACCTGTTTTAAAAGAGCTCCTCGCAGCTCCCCACAGTGGAACACAACACAAGCAGCATCTCTTCTAAAGAGATGACAGCTGGTTTCGCAAATGCTTTGGAACAAAACTTTAAATGAAGGTTTTTTTTTTTTTTTTTTTTGTTAACCTAAAAGAAACAGACACAATCAATCCTCATAGGCACAATTTCCAGATTAAAAAAAAAAAAAAAGTATAATAAAACTTCTGGAGCTACTGAGGTGAAATGCAGTAAGTCAAAGGAAATTTTCACCTTTGCTTGGATGTGAGAGGCTTTTACAGCTGTTTTCAACTCACCTAACTTCAGACATGTACTACCTTGATTTATACCCCAACATCAGATAGATCAGCCTCAACACTCCTAAATAACAGGCATATTTGGATCACAGTTCAGCCTACCTTCTCAGAAACCTACTTTAGGAGGAGACAAACCATAGTCTTTTTCTTCTGCTCTGAGTACAAAAAAAGCCTCAGTGACTAGCTCCAGCATGGATGTTACACTTCAACAAGACTACTTTTCATGGCATTAATTTTGTGATTCACTGATGCTTTTGTTTACTGACACCCTTCGCTATGTACAATTCACTAAACACTAAACTGCTGGGAGAATCACAGACTTGGATGCCAGCCCTGGACTTTACTGTGACACAGAAAAAGCCCAGGCTGCCGTCAGTGATGCCCCTGTTCCACAAGGCTCTAGTTTTTGGTGTCATCAGACAAACCTATTGCCAGTCACACAGTACTCTCTCGAAATATTTTCACTCTTAAGAGCCAGAATCTGAAAGAGCCACTGCATCCTACAGAGAGAGAAGTATCTCCTTCACAGGCTGCAACAGGAGCATTTGGTATTTTTTTTTTCACCAAAAGTGCAGTCAAGTATTGGAACAGGCTGCTCAGAAAAGCAGTGGAATCACCAGCCCTGGAGATATTTAAATGCCATATATAGATCTGGCAGAGGGACACAGCTTAGGGGTGGAGTGGGTTAACATCTGACTCAATAATGGTAGAGGTCTTTTCCAATCTAGATGATTCTATGACTCTGTGAGATGATTTTACTGCTAAACAAGTCTTCTGAGCAGTAAGCTTCAGGCAAGTGAGCTTCTATGGAATACATTTCAAAGCAACATTAATATCCCTTCATTGTTTCGTGCCTGATATCTTCTGACTGGCAAAAATATTAATGGCATTTATTTGATCAGTGTGCTTCTTGTGGTTGAAGGGAGGGAGGTACGAACAGAGAGAAATATGACTTGTGTAGTTGAGGGCAATGGCCAAACATTGCATCTACCAGTTTTCAGCTGGAGTGGCCTGTGTTGCTGTTCAAGTTTTTAGCTTTTATTGCTCTACAATCCCCACCTTCTTCAGTATGCATGAATTGGTGGCATAACTGCAGTGAAAGAAGAGGAAGATGGAAAACATTTCTTTGTCTCCAGCTGGAAAGCTTTCCCAGCTGTGCAAGAGGCACCTGCTCCAGGAGACACTCAGTGGATGTATTGTGGTCTGCAAAGCATCCAGGTGTTTTAGTGTAACCAATAAAGGGAAAGCCTTAACATAAATTTTGCCTAATCAGCATTTTTCAAAGACAGTAAAACGTTAACAGAGATGGAAAGTTGGCTGGTTGGATGGGAACAAATACATATAAATGTGAAAATATTCAAGGACTCTTTAGAAACATTTTGGCAGTTAAAAAGACTGAAACTAATAGGAAATTAAGTATTTGTGTTAGTAATTATAATTTAACAACTTCAATAAAAAACAACTCTCATATGCCAAGGCAGTGCTAGAAATGTATGGAGCTGGATGCATTACTTTCTTTTAAAGGAAAGAGTGGTAGGAATTAATTGCTTCCAAATTAGGCCCCAAATCAATTTTTCCAGCTTGCTTTCACATCCTTGCCTTGTTTATTTTCCTGCTTTTTCTGCGGACTACATAAATTTTTTGTTGTCATGGCTTTCTTCTGTTTTTTTTTATAATTTTTTTTAAGAACTAATATATACTTCCCACATTTCCACTTAAATACATTATTTGAAATAAGGAGCTTGGAAATTCAAAATTATTTTCAAGGTTTGATAGACTGGATGTCTGGCAGATTATGGAGTTCCTTTAATAAATACTGTTTATAAATGGCTTTATTTATTTATTCCAGAGGTTTTGTAACTTTTTATTGTCTTTATCTAAAGATTATAAAGGGCATTATTTACTTGCAGGTATTTTATATGAAGTACATACCTTATTCGTTGTCTCAGTCATTAGTCTGCAAGTAGTAACTCCTAGAACAGAGCAGGATGAACATTTTGCCTGTGCTGAATGTAGATTATTGCTTGAGAATCCACATGTCACTTTCCTGACTCTTATGCTGTTGTCTTTGCAACACCTTAACACAAGGTTTCTTAATTAATTTGTTTTTGCCTTTTTTTTTTTAGAAAAAGTACTCATTAAGCACATACTGTGTGAAAGAAAATATTTTTATTGTATGCATTTATAGTTTGTTTTGTTTTAATTAATTAAAAAAAAGAATCAATTTGTTTCAAGTGTCTAAATAATACAATTATAGGCTTTTAATGAGTGAAATCTGTTATTAATATAAGCTATGTATGTAAGCATACACATAAATCCTGGTAAAGCTGGGAAAAAAGAACCAGAGGTAATTTAGTTTGGACCTTAGGAATAAAAGTTGTACATATACCAAGAATAGAGATTTCTTTTTCCCCAGTCAAAAAGGGAACATATTGAAGCATTATAAGCAAAAAGGTGTAAGAAGTATCATAGGAGCACTCCAAAGTGTTTGCAAGGCTGGGTCTCTATTTTTATCTCTATTTTTACAAAGAGTGCTACATAACACATAAGTGGGAAAGGATCCTATCCAAGTGGAAGTAAAACCAAACTGCCTTTAAGATGACATAATAGCAAAATCTAAATCATTAATGCTATGCTTCTATTTGTTATGTTTCTGTAAAAGAAAGAGTTTTAAAAGAGGCATATCAGAATATATAACGAAAATCTCAACCTACAGCATATTTATGTGCATTTTTACTGTCACAACATCATTTTGCTTAATCCTGCAGTGCAAATGAGTTCACTGATTCTCGCTGGGCTTTACTCTGTCACTGTCATTCACAGGGGGATGTACCGTGGGGGTTATGTCACAGGTCTCCATACAGCTGCTAACCTTTGCAGAAGGTTACTGCCACATAAATATCAGTTTGGAGGTCAAGGGCATTGCAAAATTTAAAGTCACAGGGTAAGCTACAAAGAGCAAACATCTTAGGAAGCAAACTCTGCTTGCTACCCTGGCATGACAGTGAAAGATTACAGCCTAGACCAGCACTCCCAGTGGAGTCAGGCATGACCAACAAGAACAATGCTTTCCTAATTCTGTGAGCTGCAGCTCTGCACACCTTCTAAGGCAGATAAAAGTAGGAACTTAGAGCAGGCCTGAGATGTATGTGCAATGGGGCAGACTGCAATGTAGCTTAGAAAGGTAGAGGAATTACTGCTAAAGTCAGTGAGGTGTGCAAGTAAATAAATACCATGCAGCCTGCTTATGGAATTAGATACAATGGAAAAGTGGTTTAAATAGGAGCTACAAACCAATATATTAGTAGCACAAGGGGATGCCTGACTTTTTGAAAAACCTAATTGACAAGGAAATATGTGTGTTAGAAATGAAAACTGGACCTGGCTGCAAATTAGCTTCTAGGGTAAATGAGCACATGGTGAACTTCAGTATATTTCTAATGTACATGGTCAGATTAATTCCTCTCCACGCATATAAGGAAAAAAAAATCTGAGTGAGGTTTACCTCTTGTTCATTTACTTTTTTTTTGCTAGGGTTACTCTTCTGAAATTAGAAAGTATGTGAGATACTCTTTAAAGTCACAAATCTAATAGCATCCTAATTTATATGCAAGTCTAGTTATGAATTAGCTTGCATTTTTTTGGAATCCTGAGTAAAAAGTGCATTACTTTAATACAAATCTCAGATGAATTACATTAAATTAGAAACAAAATCATATTAATTAAAAAGGACAAAACCTGGTACTAAGAATAATTGACTGCCCTTCATTAACTGAGAAGTTGTCCACACAGAAAGTGTAAAGGAAATAATTCTTTATCATTTCCATGAGAAAGACATTATAAGGTCTTAGGTAAATTTAACTGAGAAACTAAAACTAAAAGTCAACTGAATTAATTTTTGTGGATTAAAACTTAACACTAAACTGAAAATCATAGTCATATTATTTTTGAGAAGAAATAACAAGCAGACAAGAAAAATCATCTTGCAGTTTGGAGTGTGTCCAAATTTTTAGTGTAAATAATAGTATTTACACTATATACCAAATACATAATACCAAACTATTAATATTAATAACAGTAAATTTATACCATAACACTAATGCTACTTTTTGTTGGTAACTCCTGTCACAGGGAAAGATTTGCAGAGTGGAAAATGTGTGGAAAACATGATGCAAGTACGTACCTTTTTTGGCCATCATGCTTTTCACAATATTCTCATTATCCACTTCATTGGACAACGAATCTCTTCCCTAAAACCAACATTCTCTAATGACTTTCCTCCCTCCCCTCTCAGCCAAAAACAAAGTTTAGACATGAACAATGACTACTGTACAGAACAGCTTCTAAGCACTTATTAGGGGTGCACACAGTCTGAGGAAGGTTGTCATCTGAGAAAATATGATACTCTTGGCATTGTCCTTTCTCATGAAAGAATGTTAATGGCATTTTGGAGACTGCCAGCAGTACCTCCCCAAGGTAAGGTAGTTTTCAAGGAGAAATGACTCTACACAGACATGAATGACTCTGTCCAAGCCACATCATTAAAAATGTAATGGGTATGGAGACCATATGTTTTCCTTGTTACAGAAGTAGTCATTAAATTCTGCCTTTTCCAGTTATAAATTGATCTTGTAGGCAGGATGACAACTCAATGAAGAAAATAAAATAGGCAGTTTTAGTCTTCTTTTACACGTATGTTCTAATACCAGCTTTTAAAATAAACACGTAGCACAGTCAGGGTTTTTTTGCCAGTTTCACATATTAAAGGAATGAAATATAGACCCACAAATTGAACAATTTTTTGCTAATGGCTTACCAAAAGAAAAAACTAGGTAATAAAAAATGAATTCCCCAATGAACTGCAAGTAAAAATACATTTTAAAAGACAGAAAAATTACAGACTTTGAATCCACGGGCTTACTTCAGGAGTAGTGGCTGTGAAATGCACTTCACTCACAACACTTCAGTGTTAGCTGAAAACTTCTTTAATAATCACAAATTTGATATTCAAGAAGCATGAGCAAGAAACTGGTAAAGCAACATGAAGACCACCTAAATAAACAACCACACCAACAGTAATAGACACATCCAATAGAATTTCTGCACGAAATACACGTTTCCTAGACGAGATAATAACCAGAGCTCAGCAGCTCACAAGTTTGCTTCTAGTGACTAAGCCAGGTATGTTTTTTGCTTATGAAGTTTAAGTCTTGCCAAACTGCATCTGAGCACATAACAAACCTACAGGAGCAACAATTTAGTTTCAGACAATTCATACACCCCAGCTTGGCACACAGGGTTTTTAAAAGGCTCACTAAGTTTTTGAAAGCTTCACTTGACTTCTCTGAGAGGATGGTCCTGGGTAAGTCAGCTTGTGAAATTGGAAATCATAGCTTTGAAATCCAGTTTGGCACGCTCCCCTCTGAATTCTCAGCCATTAACTTGGCACAAGGCAAGCACACTTGTTCTTTCTCAAGCTTTTGTTAATGGTTCTGTGCATGCTCTGGGCTTCTTCTGTTCTGTGTGTAGGAGTCAGTGTGAGAATGTCCACATCAGAGCGCTGCCTTCAAAAGTGAGCGACTTCAAAAGTGGAGGTGAGTCTCTTAAGTGCCTTGCCTTCACTCTGATCATAGAATGCTTTGAGTTGGGAGGGACCTTAAAGATCATCTCATTCCAATCCACCTGCCATGGACAGAGACACCCCCCACTGGACCAGGCTGCCCAGAGCTCCATCTAGCCTGGCCTTGAAAACTTCCAAGGATGGAACATTCACACCTTCTCTGGGCAACCTGTTCCTCTTGATGAAAAAATTAAGTAAGCTCTCTATGACTGTTCCAGCTGCAGAATTTTTTTTTTCCAGAAAATAATCTTCTGCTCTTCAGTACCATCAACTCTTTAATAAATTCAGAAATAATACATGTTTTGAAAATTGTCAGATAACTACAAAAAAAGCCAACTGTCAGCTCAATTTTAGCTTGAACTTCCACATTCTGAAAAAGAAAAAATAATCTAGCACCAATGCAATATTTTAACATAACAGAAGGACATAATGGGCATGATTGCTATGACAATCATCCTTTTAAAGCTCTCTACTTAAAAATAATTACCAAATTTTCAATGATAAAAGGGCTTTTACTCTTTAAAAGAGGCTGCATGAACATCCAGATCACCTTAATACCTTCCAAACAAATAAGTTTTATCAGATAAAAATGCAAAAGCAGGGCATTTTTAGGACTGCAAAGAGTGTTGCAATATAGTTTTCATGGTTTTTAAAGAAAAAAAAGTTGAATTTAAAACTTTAAAATTCTGAATATCACTAAGCACTCAGTTCCTGCAGGCAGCTCTATAAAAACCATTTAATATATCAGCTCTGACTCAAAAATTATATATTCAACATACACATCTGCTTAGGTCAGCCAAAATTATGGAAATCAAACTCTAGTAGATTTAAATGTCCTAAAAGATTTTTGTATTGGCTTAATCTAATTTAATTAAAAAAAAATATATATAAAATTTACCATTTTTTAAACTTTGTGAACTTGTACATAGACCAGACTCAGTCCTCCTTTTCTCCTTGAAAGGACCATTTAAAGCTTTCCAAAATCAATGCTACTGAAACAAAATCAGAATTCTGCCATATTTCAAATATAAAAATGTTTCTATTTTACTGAAACATAAAGAAGTGTCAAGAATTCCTATTTATCCTATGAAACATTGGTGTGGATTGTAAAGTACTACAGCCTTGTTTCACTAGATGACAATTTACAGGGCATTGAGTTATACTGTAAATCCTCACACATCTCCTGCTTTCAAAAGTAAGCATTCTGCAAACATCTACTCTTTTGGTCTGTTGCATGCACTGGAATAGTTTCAGCTTGAGCAAACATTTGCTACTGCAAATAGAATACTCAAGCTGCTTAAAGCATATTCAAGAAGCTGTGTTTCACATTACTACTTCTACCACTATTTCCTATTAGGATTTGAATGCTGCCCTCATATACCTAAAAAAGTAGCACGGTAATGCCACTTCTGTTTATTTACTGAATTTTACAATTCATGTTATAGCAAATGCCTCAAAGTGGGTAAACAGAGACTAAAGCTCTCTTTAAGAAGCCTCTGGGCATAAGTGGAACTGCATGACATCTTTGGGGGAGACTGGTCTCAGGGAGGCTTGGTCCAGCTCAGAAATGCTATTATGTTTTGCTAAGATAATTAGCACTCAGCTCACTCTTGTGTTGTGCCATCAGTCCCTAGTGGCAAGGAAAGTATCACAAAAAAAGTAATTTTTAAGAGCTAGAACTTGTCAAATACTTCATAACTTGAGAGCAGAAAAATAACACTGAGTGGTTCACCAGAGTCAACATTTCCTTTTTTTTTTTCTTCCCAGCAAATCTTTAAAGATACTGAGGACTTAAAGATGCAAAGTGACATCTGAAGTATTTTGCTAGCAGGCTACACTTCACGGCCTTCAGCAAAATGAGCTGTCTGGTTCTGTAAGCACCTACCTTCATGAGACCTTCCTGGTGCCTTCAGCACTCCAGTCCAAGCTGATTTATGTTGTCCCACTGCACTGCTGAGTAACTTACCCACTGAGTGTTTGCCAGACTGAAACATAGCTAAATAGGAGTAGGGTTAACAAGAACAGACCTCAAAATTACATCAGCTTCTCTTCCAGTGCCATGGATGCTTAAGAAGGCTTAAAAACTGAAAAAAGTGTGCCCTACAAGCCCTTTTGTATTGTTGCTTTTAATGAAACTTGCTTACCTCATGAGTCTGTAATTTTTATTTGTTTTTACTAAAAAGCAAGTTATTTCACTTGGCAGGGGCTACAAGCTTTCAATTTTTTGCTGAAAAGACACATTTCAACAGAATGTTTTAAAATCAAGACTATCTCAGAAGTAATAACAAGTACTTTAACATTGTTTTCAAATGTTTATTGCAACAGTCTATAAAGTCTTTTCTTTCAAACAGGTATTCTTGCCTGCAGTATCTGTAACCTAACAGCCACATTACCCCAAATTGTCAGTTAAATAGCAACGAGTCTAAAAACCCAAATAATTCCCAGCCTCCTTCCCACCACCCACTTTTGCTATTGTCTAGGACCACAAAGTTTTATTAATAACTTAGCTAGCAAAATAATAACTTAGCTAGCAAAAGTACAAAGTTACCAACAAGAAAAGTCAATGTGCTTGCACAGACAAAACCTTTTTGTCTGCTTTAGAACCATGCCCCTGGCTCTCAAATCTGGGATCCAAAACGCTAATCACCACTAGGGCTCATTCTTGTTGCTATAAAAATCTCCAGCAGCATTCTCAGGATCTGACATAAGCCTTTTTGACTGCTTCTTAGGGTTATGATAGCTTAGAGTCACAGACAAGCAAAATCCTGACAGAATAGTTCCCATCTTTCCAAACACAAACGAAAATCACAGCTTTGTACAGTGAAACAACGTTTAACAAGCATATAATACATATCATTAGAAAGGAAATTACTAGAGGGCCAGAGGCTTCACCCTAAAGGGCAAAGAACAACAAAAGCAATTTAAGTATTTGCTACGCAGGGGTCTGGAAGGAGCTGGCCAGCACCTCACTTCAACTACACCTACAGCAGGTGAGCCACAGCGGAGCAAGTGATACAAAAAAACAAACAACAGGGAATTAGAGATAAAAAAGCTTACTTCACTTTGTAATCAAAGAAGAATGATGTGACAGACGGTAGATTTTTGAATATGGGATATTAACTTAAACATACCTCGAACCTCCTGGTTTATAGAATAGTGCTATTTGTTTAGAAGGTAAAATAAATAAGGTTTTCCCACGAGTTAATATCCCTGGAAGTGTTCAAGAAAAGAGTGAATGTGGCACTTCTCACTACGGTTTAATGGGCGGGGTGGTATCAAGTCAAAGGTTGGACTTGATCTCGGAGGTCTTTTCCGATCTCCAGGGTTTGTCCGAGGAGCTGCTCCTTCCAGGCTGTGCCTCCGGGGGGCCGGGGGTGTCTCTGGGAGCCGGTGGGAGCTGCGGCGGAGCCGGGGCAGGGCTCCGCTCTCAGGCGCGGAGGTAATCGTTCTTGAGGCGGCTGAGGCGGGCGCCGTGGCTGCGGACGGTCAGGGCCAGCAGGTCGTACTTGTCGCGCAGCCCGCTGGAGACGTGGCGGGTCTCGCGGAGCAGGGCGCGGGCGTGCAGCAGCAGCCCCACGAAGCTGTCGCCCAGGCGCGACTCCTCCCGGCCGCCCTGCTCCTGCCCCTGCCGGAATTTGCCCTCCAGCTCGCTCAGCGAGCGGTCCGAGCTGGAGTAGGCGTCGCTGATTTGGGCGGACTCGCGGCGCAGGTAGGCGCCGTAGCTCTCCTCCCCGTCCAGGTCGTAGGAGATGCTCCTGCCGATGCCCTCCAGCACCCGGCCCGCG
>VZTB01006457.1:19048-30236 GCA_013397245.1 Thryothorus ludovicianus
GCCGCCGCCGCGCCGCCCCGCCGCTGCTCGCTCACCCGGAACAGCAGCTGGCACCGCTCGGGGTCGTCGTTCTCCTCGTAGTCCCCGTCGGGGACGAAGTAGTGGTGCAGGCTCCCGTTGGACATCTCGGGGTACAGCGGCCCCTCGAAGTACCCCCGGCAGACGCTGCAGAGCCAGAGCAGCCACACCAGGCGCAGAGGGAGCGGCATGCTGCGGCCGACGGGCAGCCTAGGGCCGCCCGCGCCNCCCGCATCGCCCCCGCGGGCAGGGACAGATGCACCTACACCTTCCTCAGTAAAGAAACCCTCCTAAACCCGACCTTACTCTGATGCCTTAGGTTTCAGTTTTTGTATTTTTTAGATTCTGTGCTATTTTAGTGGGTAATTTTAGGTTTCATATTAAGTGCTACTGAGCTCTCTTCACAGAGTAGAGAGACAAAACAATTCCTTCTCTAGCTTGGGACCAAGGACAACTTTCAGGCCCAAGAACAAAAACAACCGCGAAGTGAGAAGAAAAGGAGGATGGAGCTTCATAACCTGAAGCTATAATTGGACAATTGACTCCAATACGCTAATGGAGCAGAACCTATAAAAGTGTGAGACCTCCTGACTGGTCCATTTTGTGTCCATTTTGGGGTTCATCTTGGGTGTAGCCTGGCGGGGCTCTTGCACTGCTCAGGGTGTACCCATTGAGGCCTTTTAATAAACCCCTACTTTATCCTCTTGCTCTGTCTAGTCTCTGCTAAAGGTCAGCCTTCCAAGGCATCAGCTCAGCTCTGCTCTTTTTCCTGTTAGAAATTACTGCTCGTTTACAGCCTGATCTGTACAGCAGCTCAAATGCAGGGCTTGAGGCAGAAGGACTTCTCAAAGTCACTCAGGCCACATTAGCATTGATACAAATCTTGCATGGGAAAAAGATGCAGGATCAAGTATAAAGTAAAAAGCAATAAACCTTGATAGGGTAAGATGGGAAAATGAAACACAAAATTTATTCTTAAACAAAATGTCTGATGTCTTCAAGGAAAACCCCATTACAGTGCATGCTATGGGGCTGGTTTCGTAAGAAGCATTTTTTCTTTTTCATGAAACAATATTTTGAGTGAATCTAGTTGCAGAATTGTGGCACAGTTGAACCATGCATGTAACTTTTAGAAATCTGCCTTTACCATTTTTGAGTTGATAAATCAAAGTGAGATCACAAAAAGAAAAGGTCTATAAAGTTACCAACTCCTTTCACATAATTTTTCCTCTTTCATGGAAATAATTACTACTTAGCAAAGATTATACCAAATCCTGCATCATCCAGAGTTAAAACTCCTGCTGCTGTTTTTGTGAGATTTGCAGGCAACAATATTTATATTTACTGTAGTAAATAAGTGCTTTAACTATCATTTGACACTTTCTGCATGTTGTAAATTACTATGGTGTTTACAGTTAATTTAATTGGTAAAATAAGCCAGACACTTGAGATGTATCTCTGTTTTTTTTTACTATTATTCTGGGCATTGTAGATTAAAGGCTTATGGGGCTGAGGGGCCTTTGGGTCTAACATTTCTTATGCTCCCATCATTTTAATGCCTATAATTCAAATGCAGTCTTGAGCCCCTTCCCTCACAACAACTTCATTCTGTAATCACAAGCTATCCTGTCTCTGGGCACGTGTGAAGCAAATAGCTGCTGTAGAGACCAGCTGCTCATCTCAGTTTCAACTGCACTGAGCTCTACAAGCTGCTCCCTTCTTTGCAGACTGTTCCTTGAGAGATCTCAGGGATGCAGCTATTCCCAGGTGTCTGGTGGGTTCCTGGGAGCTCAGTGATGGGCTTAACTACATAGCCAGGCCCTTTAATATTACATATTACACATAGACACATAGCTACTGAGTGCAAGTTGTCACTTTGGTGTGGCCTTTAGTACTTCATGACAACATGTGATAGATATCAGTGTGCCTAGGTGTTGACTTCAGAGCCTACTGATGCACTTTACGTAAGCGCAGATGGTCGTAAGACTAACACCAAGAGACAAAAGCAAAGAGTAAACCAGCCAGTCAGAAAACCAACAAAAAACTAACCAGAGACAGCAAGAGTAACAGCTGAAGCTTTCACTTACTGAGTTGATTACAGTCTCTGCAAGTTCTGTAGTCATTTGAGATCACAAACACAGACACCTTAAGAGGAGAAATATTTGCAGTGTCTAGGCAGCTTCTCTTCCCTGGCAACTTTCTGCTGAGAAGCCAAGCCAGACAAACTATTTTAACAGAACCCCTCCACTCATTTGGAAACATTTAAAATTTGTAATTAATTCACAAAGCACTCATATAAATAGATTGGATTAGGCTAAGGTACTGTGCTTCAACTTTCTATGAAATGTTTAAAGCTCTTTCAACTGAAACTGTTTGGTATTTGTCCTTGGTCTATGTTAGCCAACAGGGGCTCCGTGAAATAATTCTATTCCCAGGATATTCTTGTTTCTCCTGGTGTTTTGTTTGGATTCCTGTTCTTTGCCAATCATAGTACATTGTCTCCATCCATTTCCACCCAGGATGGAATTACTGACAGTCAACTGCTTTGGCTGGGTTGCAGTGGACTCCACTTTTGATGTCTCCTCATGGAAGTACTGCACTGTAAATCACTCAGCTATAGCTTTGTCAGCATGGTTATGCTTTCACTAGTGCCACAAATGGTGAAAAACTCCTAGCCTTAGTAAATATTTTGTCACTTTGTACATTTAGACACTAAGAGGTGCATGCTGTTCCCTGCTGCAGCTGCTGACTATCTGTCACTGCTGTTGTCAATCTGGCATGCATTATCCAGGTTAAATTTAAATTTGATATCCAAATAGTCTCACCCCAATGGAAGCAGACTTGGAATGTCTCCTTTTGAAGGAAGACTGCAATTCAAGATCTGCAGTTTTACTGATTCAGTGGGCATAGGTTTGGTAAAAACTGTAACTTGATGAAAGATACACAACAGCCTGATACAAGGCAATACTTATTATGGGTCAGGATTATAAAGCAACAGAATTCTAAGTTTTAACTGAAAACCATCAAACGATGGAAAAGATGAAGGCTCACACTGACAGAACAAGACTGTGAATGAGTAGCCATTATTAATTCTGAAATCACAACCAGAAGATTTAAGATTTAATGATTTTAAGTCTTAAGACTGCAATGATCTAATCTAAATAATCTAATATGAATACCCTTAAACTGTCCATGAAACCATGTGCATACAAATGAAAATCAGATTATCTTTTTTTCTGAAAGGCATGCACTGAAGGTAACAATTACCTTTTTACCTATATCAAGACTTGAGTTGAAGGGTCTGAAATTTTCATCACAGTTAATAGCAGCAGGAACACCACAGCAAAAGCTGAAGTAACAACGTAAAAATCAGTCAGTGTAGAACTTCATAAAGTAATTTCTGGCAACAGCTGGACATTCAGAGGGCAATAAAACTAAAGGAAGACAGAAGGGAATTTCTCAGGAATATCAGAAACCTGGGGTGAAGAGAACTAGGGAATAAAGCAAGCCATTTTTCTTCTGAATGTTGCATTTTCTACAGGGAGTCCATAGGGATGATTGCATAACATTGGATATCTGGGGAGTTTTTGGGATGCATCCAAGAAACAGATCTTCCTGGTAGCATGCTCATATGAAGGCCCTCATTTAAATCCTGGCATTGTCAAAAGACGGGTTGGTTTCAGTTTTTTATCCTTCGTGCCTGCTCAAGCATTTAAAAGTTCCTTCTGTATAAATGAGGAAAAAGTACAGGAAACAAAAATAAAGCAGCATACTGCTACTGTTGTCTTACAAATACTTGGCATGATATACTCCGCTGTGGTAAACCACTGGTTTTCCACTGAACAACATTAGTTTAAAGCAATATAAAGAGCTGTAGAATTTACTCTGCATACCCTGCTTATGCAGCACCAAAAACAGCCTCCAGCCCGACAATTGCCTATAAACTGATGGCAAATGTACAGGTCAGCACTGGATTTCAGGAGACAGTTGTGTACCTTTTCTTCTGTAAACTATGCTTCACCTTTGGTTTTTGGCTCACATGCAGTTGTTATTTCTTTTTTGGATCGTGGTAAACTTTGCAACATCAGAATATTTCAGATGTAAATTACCATTTATTTGGAGAATAGAAATACATTGTATGGTCCTAAAGGCCCCACAGGCTTTAGAGTATAAATGTGTTCTGACTACTGGCTTCTGCTTTCCTGCTATGAACTGTACTATGGCTTTACATAAAGATATCTTGTTTAAAAATGTGATTAAAAAGTATGTGTATGTAATTTCTAATTGAAGGGTGCAGTGCTAAATGCTCAAATGGCATCAAGTGTGTGTGGAGGGGTGTGAAATAGTCCATGAAAGAGTAATGCCAGGGGTTTTTGTAGGAAAATTGCCACAAGAACATACCAGAAATTCTGTAGAGTGAAAAAAATGGTTCGGGAAATGAAGCTTTTATAATGCATTTAGTATTCATTCAGTATAACTTTGCAATACAGCAGAAATTCAGAATCAGTATGCTGAAGCACAAACCATACTGAGTATTCCAGTATGTCTGGGGTTTCACTGAAATTTTGAATTTCTCAGAAAGGCATATATAATTCAGAATTGGAACAGCTGACCAACAGATATCTCTAAAACGAATTTGTAGAGAAAACGTCTTTATTGTTAGCTTATTTGAGCTAACTGATCCTTTTCTCCGTCACAAACTTCAGGATGAAACCACATCCGTGTCTGGGCACAGAATCCTCTGAGTCCCTTAGCACCAGTGTGTCTTGGATAAGCAGTACAGAAAATCAAATTCAAAAAACACAAGTAGCTTTAGAAAGATTGGGTATGAGTCTGAATGTGAATACAACTAATGGAAAAGTTCTGCCAGGCTGTTTGTCTCAGAAGAGTTTGCAATTAATATTGAACCTACTTCAGCTTTAACCAGCAGCAAAATGACCTTGGCCTTGGCAAAAAAATATGGAAAAAGATTTTGCCACAGCCCATCTCTGCAGTGGGTGCTGGTTTACTTTATGGAAATATAATTTCCTTAAAGCAGAAAACAGAGGCTATGCTCAGTTTACTTTTATAAAGTTAAGTGATGCATCTGGCTGCTTCCAAAGAAGGGAAAAGGTTAAAAGAGAGTTAAAGCAGGATAAATATCCACTAGTATTTTAGTAGTGCTGTTTCTGCTTGTTGATGAAAAACCTTAAATCCCAAAAGGGATATTGCTAGCATCTCTTCAGCAAGGTTTCTGAAGTGGAAATAATAACACTTCCTCAGTGGAAATGAAAACACTTAAAAACATCATTACTCGCCAGCATATGGAGAAGTTTTCCAATTACTGTAAATGTGGTTTGTTACAGAGACAGCATATCATACTTTTAACATGTTGATTTGATTTTCAATCCTTTCTGTGCTATTTGTAACATTTTCTGTAAGCGTGAAAAGGCTGCATGTGGAAACACATACTTTGCAGTTCTTACAGAAACATTATTAATAAAAAATACTTTCTCCTTTCCATCTAACCTGTTAGAAGTAAAATAAAAATTTAAAACCCCCAAAGTTTCTTTTTCCTTCTCTCCCTGTCTCACCAAACAGAGAAAGCTTACAATCTGAAATGTCCTTCTCAGGCAGGGATAGTGAAGAATTTAAATAAAAGCCTTGGAAAAAATCTAGAAGAGTCTGATGAGGAAATGCTGATGTCATCTCCAACGGGATTAATCCATTTATACAGTTTCTCAGGATTTGTAGACCAGTGATCTAATGTATTCATTTGTGGCAGGGTCTTGAGAAAATAAATTTTCCAAAAGCTGGATTTCATCAGGTCTGTTCTTTAGGTCAATTCCCCAACAATTTAAACACACTAAAAAATTTCCAGTTTTACCACCTTTATAAGGGTGGTATTTTCTGATTTATACACGTAATCTTTTATATATTAAGATCAGGCATGAATTCATGAATAAAAGCTAGATCCTGACACATTTATACTGATTAGTCATCAAATTTTCTCTTCTCACTAATCTTTTAAAGTCTTTGCTTGTGAATTTAAAGGGGAAGCCTACCTGTTTAGGCAAACCAACTGCATGTAGTTTTATTAAACATGTCTCCACAGAGGATTAGTCTTCCTGCCTGAGGTAAAACTGAAATATATGTAATAGTATCCTCTGTGCAGATAAAAGTAAGATGAGATGGAAAATGTAAAAAAACTCATAGGATTTAACTAGTTTAATCTTCTCTCAACCATACCTTTCCAATTGTAGCACAAAAAGAATGAATTTCCCCATGCTTCTATATCACAGATCTGTTTTTTAGGAGTTGAAAAATGTCCTTTTCATATCCTAACACATTTACTTAGATTTTTATTTAGTTGTGAATTAAAATGTAAATTCACTTTAACAGTGAATTAAACTTAAACATTGTATGTGAGCAGCATAAACCCAGACATATGGTTTCAATTCAAATATACCAAAACCTCTGAGTTAAAAACAAAACAAAAAAAATCCAACAAAAAACAGCATTCCTTTTAACAAAAATTTTTACAAAATTCTACTTGAAATAGCAGGTGAAGGAATTACTTACCGTCAGCTGTATATTTATTTTTGTGCAGCCACAGTTGACTATTCCACAGGTTTTTAATGACCCAGTGCACACAGAGCACTCATTCAGCAGCCTGAACAGTGTGTTATTCTCCCATGCTTGAGGCTGCTGCAGAATGTCAATATGGAACTTATAGCTCCTACTGCAATTTATGACTTTTATTTGGAATGGCATGGCTTAGGAACTGGTATTCAAGGTTATTTCCTTGTGGCTCTGCAAATCCTTCTGCAGAGGGTACAATAGATGCTGGTGAAATTTGTCTCTGTAGCTTGATCTGGAGCCCCAGGGTGGTTGTTTGCCCTGACTCTGCACCACAGTGTATGGGCTGCTTCTCAAATCTGCAGGAACATGACCTGCCTGCTTCCACATTTATGAACAAGAAACAAGAATCTATGATAGGCTTTAAAGTTTTGGGGCTAGTTTAGGCTTAGGAAATATTACAACTCTTCCAGCTTGGTTGCCTTGGATGAGAAAGCCCCATTTGGTGTCACCCACAGCCTCTGAACATCATGTTTAGTCTCACATACCAGTTTGTTCAGGTTCTTTAATCCCGCTGTGGTTCATGCTCACAAAGATTGTGCTAGCTGGACAACTTGTGCAAGCTTTCCCTAGGCAATGTCTTTTCTGGGTGCTGGAAAGTCTGAGGCAGTAGTGCTGTAGTACCTTGGCAAATTTTGTAAAGGTTTCCCACAAGACTGGATAGGTGATGCCTGAGTGTCAATATGTAAAAGGATCTCAGTGCCCAAACCCACAGAAGCACAGAGAAAAGCAGATTCTCTCTAGTAACAGAACAAATGCTTCTGTTTCACAGTAAGCAGCTTTGGAAGTATTTAAACAGCTCCCTATTCAGAGACCTAAGAAGGTTCTGCAAAACCAAAGCAATGCTGCGATAGCTGCTTGAAATTAAAATTAAGATAGTGTATTCAAAAAGAAGGAGTATCTCAAAGGCAGGACAGGACAGCCCATCCTCTCTACAAGAGTAGCCAGAAGTATACCTCTGTTGGTTAAATGGCTGCAACATGTGCTGTCTATCACACAGTAGTTTGGGTTGGAGGCCACCTTTAACCAACCTCCCTGCAATGAGCAGGGACATCTTCAACTACATGGAGCTCTGTCAAAACTGAGTTTGAATATTTTCAGGGATAGGGCATCCACCACCTCTCTGGGCAACTTGTGCCAGTATTTCATCACTCCCATTGTAAAAAATTTCTTCCTTATATCTATTCTAAATATACTCTTTTTTAGTTTAAAACCATTATCTGTTGTCCTATTACAACAGACCTTGCTAAAAAGTAGGGCCCCATCTTTCTTGTAACCCCCTTTCAACAGTGGAATGGGCTCTAAGGTCCCAGAGCCTTCTCCTGTCCAGGCTGAATAACTTCCAGCCCCTTGAGAGCACAGGGAGCCTGTCTACAGCTACAGGGTTGCCTCACCTTCCCCTCCTGCTCCTCTCCCAAGGAAAACCCTATGTAACTAAATTTCCAATATTAAATCTGCAGGTGGAACCAGTAGTGGCCAAACACAGGGACTAGCAGAAGCTGATCCTTTTTTACTCTTAATTCACTGACAAGAATGTGAGCATGGCTCTGAGAATGGCATCTAGAAATTTGTTGCCATTGCTTCTGCGCAGTGACAAAAAAAGGATTGGGAGTTTGATGATGCTTCAGCATTAATGGAGAAACTAACTACTTTATTAGCTAGGACTGTCAGAAAGAGATACCAAGGACTGCATTTTCTAAACTGCTGCTCTCTTGCTCTTGTTGAAAGTGATGGGTACATTGCTCATGCTTTTAATGGGGCACTGTCAAACCTGGATCTTGGAAATATTTTGCTCTATATTGTAACTCGCTTGCTTGCACTTGGCTTCCTTGCAAATTACTTGCAAACAGTGGCGTTGTATCTTTTCCTTTTCATTTTGGTTGGTGCCCTGTGAGTAATCTGTGAATTAGCACAATGAATAATATAGAAATGTTCTTTTATTTTCTGTTAACATAATTTTCCAGAAATGCTAAGCTTTTCCAGATATGATTTGTAATTCCTGTATTGTTCATTTTGCTAATTCCAGATTATTTAGGAAATTAAATTGCTAATCAAATTACAGCCTGCTTAGTGCTTTCTAACAGTTCTCTGACCACCAGCTAATTGTTGGTATTTGATGAGTAGCCTTGGGACAAACTTGTTGCATGAGAAAAATTCATCATGGCAAAGAATCCTTCTGGTATAAATTTTCAGCAGAGGTTTGTTTCTCATGAGGTGTGCAAAAGTGTTGGCATTTATTAATGGTGTTGGTTATTAAACATTCTCAAAGAATTAGCAGCAGGACTTGATTAGGAGCAACTCAGGATCTTGAAGGTCACTCTTTGGAGAAAGCTGGTACATGTCAGAGTTGGTGGGGAATTTGAAAGTAGGCAGGCTTAACCACCAGAACTTTTAAGAGCAGTCAGCAGATGTTTCTGTGACACTGTGACAAACCCAAAACAGGAGTTCTTCAGCACTCATCACTGTACATCAGCCAAGGCAATGAAAACCATCAAGACATCTGCATCTTAAAAAAAAAAAAAAGAGTGGCAGAGAAAATTTAACAGGCAGCATAGTGCCATTGATGTGGCATTTCAACAGCTCCAGGCATGGTGGGTGACTCCACAATTCCCCTGGGCAGCCTGCTCCAGTACTTGACAAACCTTTTGGTGAAATTTTTTTTTTTCTATATTCAATCTAACCCTACCCTAGTGCAACTTGAGTCCATTTCCGTCTGTGCTTTTTAACAAATTAAGGCAGAAGGAAACACTCCTGTCTATATTTAACTGTGCTTGTTACCAAACTCGGCAGGGCTGAGTTTACAGTTACATTCACAAGGCCAAGCACATGCTGTACTCACAGGACAAAGCAGGAAGCAGATGTTTTCTGGGCAGATAGCTCCACTGGTGGGTCAGCCAGGTGAGCCAGCAAGTTTCAAACATCATGGATGATCTCCAGAGGGGAGGTTGGGAAAATGGCTTGGCTTCGTGTCCCTTTGAGGCCTCTCAGCCCTTTCTCCCTTTCCCACTAATTCTTGTATACTTCTGAAGCTATACCAGTCACTTCAAGGGTAACCAACGAAATAGTAGTAGAATTTCTGTCTCATCTGTGTCTCACATGTGTGTTTAAAACGCATGTAATACTAGAAGCTGACTATATGAGAACAAAATAGAAACAAGTACAAGAAGAAGTAAACAAAGCATTTTCTCATAATGACTGTGAAGGTGAGAAAAACAAGTATGGACATATGCTTGCAAATTAGTAAAGATCAATGAGAAAGTGACAGGAAAGTGTATTTTTAAAATTTATGTAATGGAGTGCGTTAACTAAGTATTTTTTCATCAGGAAAAAAATCCATGTAAAAGATCAACAGTTCAAATTCTTGGACATCTGAGGCTGGCAGCTATTTAACATAATCAAAATATTGCCTTTCAGTAATCTCATCTACTAAAAACCGTGTATCCACTGCTGCTGCTACTTGCACCACTCAAATATGAAAAACAAAGTATGAAATCTTTCCTGAGAGCTTTACTGGATCTCAAGGCACACTTGGATGTAAGTTCAGACTCCCACACTTGTGAAGATCAGAAGATAAGTTTTACCTTACTGGATTTTTCAAACATTATTTAGGAGATTCTTTTAGGTATACACTTGGACTTCCATGGGTAATATTTAGGAGTGGGATCATGGCAACATTATCTCTCATAAGCACAGGGCAACTGAGACTTCTGCACCACAGCTGCATGGGGATGTACACTGGATACACAGCACATGCAGGGACGTGCTCTCTGCAGCACATCACTTAGAGCCATGCAGATGAAATATTTTTTACCTTTTCCATTAAGTTTAAACCCAAAGAAAAATAGGACTTAACTTCCTACCATGACATCACTGTGAAATATATAAACCATTTACTTATGCTCATTTTAAAGGCAACATTTCCTTGATGTTTGAATGCTGAAATATCAGAGAACATGCAAATGTTTAGAGTGTGCTTGCTGCTGATCCATTTCTTGCACTAATTTTTAGCCATGCACACAGCTAGAAGCACTCTTTAGCAGAATCTCTTCTCTATATATACATATATATCTCACAGAACCATAGAATGATTTCGGTTGACCTTCAAAAGTCATCTAGTCCAAGCCCCATGCAATTAGCAGGGACTTCTTCAACTAGAACAGATTGCCTAGACCCCTGTCCAGCCTGAGTTTGAATGTTTACAGGGCATCTACCACCTCTCTGGGCAACCTGTGCCAATGTTTCACCATCTCCATTACATATGCATCTACATAAATATGTATATATACCTACATACATCTATATGTATGAGTACATATATGTATATGTATTTGTACGTGTTTGTGTGTGTGTGTGTTTATAGAGTTCCAGGCTTACAGTGCCAGTAAGGAGGCCAACAACTTGAGTGCCTTGTAGATCAGCAGGTAGCTGACCCAGGCCTGTATTTCACTAGAGTTTCATGTTCTAATCACAGCCTTTTTTCCCACCCACTGACTCCCGTGCCTTGGTGTCGGAACCGTCTCTGTCTCTGCTGTATTGCAGAAATTTCCACAAT
>VZTB01006457.1:30501-42401 GCA_013397245.1 Thryothorus ludovicianus
CACAGGTGTTCTGGGCTGTGTGCCAGGGTCTCTGAGACCCCTGCCCAGGTCTCTGAACCTCCAGGACAGCCAGAGGCGAATCCTGTGTTCCCACACCTTGGTGCCAACCTTGAAGCCCAGCTGTTTGCTGCTTGGGGCTGGCACTAATGCCCAGGTGCTCCCATGACAGTCTGAAGCCATTGCTGTGCGATGGCTGCTGGGGAACAGAAGAAGCCTTCAGCAGCCCTGTGTGCATTTGCACCTTAGGCAGCTGTTCCTTGTCCCCTCTGGGAGAAAAGGAGTGGGTCAGGTCTGTCTGTGATCAAGGCAACGGGTTGGATCATGCTGACTGAATCCTCAAATTTTTTCACAGGTCAGCAAAACCCGTCACAGCCATGTCTTGCTCTTAAACAGGATGAGAAACCTGGAGATGTTGCAAACCACTCTGAGTTACTCTGCAGGAGATGTGTTTCAGCACACTGGGAGCTAGAGCGCCTTTAAAGGTACACAGCACAGAGAGGAGCAATTTTGTTCCTGGTAATGACAATTTTAACTCTTGTTTCATGGAATCTGAATAATCTTAGCCAGTCATTTCCAGAAGTACTGAGGGAAGAGTCCGTTTTTTAAAAATGTGAACAAAACTAAACCTCAGTGGTAGTATGACTACTCAACACTAGATGAAAGGCCTGTGGCAAGGTCTGTGAAATTTAAATGAATATTAGAATATTAATTCTTATATTATTGACATGGTTTAACTCCAATCAGTAGCTAAGCCCTCTAAAGCTGTTTTTCACTCTCCCCTCCAGTGAGATGGGAGTGAGAGTCAGAAAAGTGAGAAAACTATTGGGTTGAGATAAAGACAGTTTAATAGGTAAAGCAAAAGCCATGTACACAATCAAGGCAAAATAAGGAATTCAATTCCCACTTCCCATGGGCAAGCAGGTGTTTGACCTTCTCCAGGAATTCAAGGTTTTAATTCCTGCAACAGTGTCTTGGGAAGACAAACACTCACTCCAAATATGTCCTCTCTGACCCCTTTTCTTCTTTTCCCTCCAGCTTTATATGCTGAGCATGACACCAAGCAGTCTGTAATATCTGTCAGGTCAGCTGGGGCCAGCTGTCCCANTCAGCTGGGGCTGACCTGGTGTGTTCCCTCCCAACTTCTTGTGCCCCTCAGCCTCCTTACTGGTAAGGTAGGTGGGAGGCAGAAAAAGCCCTGACTCTGTAAGCACTGCTCAGCAATAACAAAAACATCCCAGTATTATTGACTGTGTTCTCAGCACAAATTCAAAACATAGCCTGTGTCAGCTACTACCAAGAGAACTAACTCCACCCTAGACAAAAACCAGCACAGCTGTAAGGATGGAATTCAGGTTTCTCCCATAGCTACAACCAAGATGTAGCTGGCTGTCGATGTAGTGCTTGTGTACATGTCCAGTATGTGTCAACCATCAGTGCCAGGGGTGGTCCAGGATCTCCCCAGATCTCCATCTGTCTACATAGAACAGCCACTGGCCTGACCTGGGCCAGGGAGGGACTCCACAACACAGCACTCACTGCTGTAAGACCTCTCCAGGGGGAGGTCTAAAGAAACCCAGAGATCCCTCCAATCAGTACCAGCTCATGGGCACAAGTTGCATGCTCCAGTGTGCTGAGTAACAGCCCAGATCAGATGGAGAACCAGGCAGTCCTAGAAGATGCCCGGAGCTGTCCTGAACAAATCACGCACAGAGGTCAATCAGAAACAGTCTAGCAGAAACTGTTCTGAGAGATGCTCACCCCTTAAGGTATACCATCAATGTCATGCCCAGACCCTATGTCTTCCAACTAAATATATGTACATACATAAATATACGTCAGTTGAGTTCATGTAATCCATCACTGTGGGTTCCATCCATCCTAGATGTATTCCAGGGCAGGAGGGCTCTATGCTGCCAGCTGATTGCAAGCTGCATCAGAAGCTTGTGATTGGTATCCATACTTGTTGTCCATGGTAGTTATGGCATACAGTGGCTGTGTCATTCAGCAAACAGTATCATACAGCTCAACATTATTGATGTCAGCCAAAAATCAAATCTTCCTGGGATACACATTGCATTTCCCCATTCCTGTGCATTACCCACTGTACTGAGTTTGCATGGCCAGGTTTTGGTAGTGGGCATGCTAGAGGGGTAGCTTCTGTGAGAAGCTGCTGAAAGTTTCCTCCATGCCCAACAGAGTCAATGCTGGCCAGCTCCAAGACAGACATGTTGCTGGCCAAGGCTGGGCCAATCAGAAATGGTGGTAACATCTCTGTAATAACACATTTAAAATGAATGGAAAAAAAGAAAATGTTATTTTGCAGATATAACTGCAGCCAGAGAAAAATGGAGAGAGAATATGTGACAAGAACAGCTATGCAGATATCAAGGTCAATGGGGAAGGAGGGGGAGAAGGTGCTTCAGTGCCAGGGCTGAGGTTCCCCTGCACCCGAAGTGCAGATGATGGTGAAGCAGCTTTCCCCTGCAGGCTATGGCGGGCATAGGGATGCAGAGACTGACCAGCAGCCCTTGAAGGAGCCCATGCCAAAGCAGGTGGATGACCAAGAGAGAGCTTTGAACCAATGGGAAATCTGTGCTGGAGCAGGTTCTTGGCAGGCATCTGCAGACGAGTGGAGAGAGAATATCACAATGGAGCAGGTTTCCTGGTAGGACTTGTGACCCCTTAGGGTACCTGCACTGGAGCAGGCTGTTCTTGAAGGACTGCATCCCATGGAATAGTGACCCACATTACAGCAGTTTGTGGAGAACTGTTGCCCATGGGATAGACTCAGGTTGGAGAAGTTCGTGGGTGACTGTTTCCTGTGGGAGATAACCCCACAGAGCATTTCCTACCATCCACAAGTAAGTGCAAAGGTAAAATGCTGGACACTTTCTTGTTCAGCAATATCCAAAACCAGCTGTACAGCTTTCAGATCTGCAACCTGACTTGATCCACCTTGCCCCTTCAAAGCTTCTGTCACTCACCACATAAGTCTCCATGTAGAAGTTTTCTATTTTTTATGTATTCCTACAATATGTCAGGAACCACCAGTGAAGAGTGTGCATCGCTATTTACTTTCTGGCAGCTGATTATGTGGTGGGGCTTCCCCAGCACATGTCACCTTTTAGTCTTCCTCTGATGACAACAGTCTGAAATTTTCATCTTCAGGCCAGTTTGTGATGAATTTCAAGATCCCTGAGCAAATGAGTTTTCCAATTCAAGTTTGCTGTGTGATCAGCACGACTCACTTACTCCACGTAGCATCACTGGCATGATGTGTGGAAGGGACTTTTTGGATTTTTTCCAGTAAATTTGGATTTGATTATTTTATTTTGTTTGCTTACTTTGTGAAACTACTACTTTATCTTGTTTATACTTTAGTTTAAACTATTATGTTTCCTCAAATGATTCTTTCTTGCATTTCTTACATCCAAACAATGTTTTGAATTACTCTCTGATAGCTTCAGGCTCGTGTGACCAGATGTGGAGGATCAGGCATAAGCATGTAAGAATGTTTTTTCTCAAACATTCTGACTGACAGTTGTAACTGGAAAGTTGTGAATGGACAAGAGGTCCCCCAGAGTAGGGGCAGCACTGTGCTGATCCAACTTTTTTTCTGTCTTGAGACTTATGCTCATTGCATCTGCATCAACTCATTGCACCTGCATCAACTCCCCCCACTCCAACTCAGTTCCTGGAGGGCTTGAAATGGCTGGTGTGGACCAAATGGCATGAAAAATCTAGTTTGCATGAGAAGCATGAACCACTTTAACAATAAAAGGAAGTAGATCAATGGCCCTCTCCTTTTCCTCCCTTTCTCTTTGCCTCACTACCCCAGATTTGGACCACCCATACAGCAGGACCAACACAGGATCTAAGACATGGTGATCTTTCTTCTCTTTCTCTCTCATCTGCATTGATTTCTCTCCTGTCTTAATTTGTCTTGGGAAAGTGTGGCTATCACATCATACCTGTTATTCTATACGTACAGAAGTTTGCAGAGTTGAGATTTGGTGAAGTATGCTGTAAAAATTAAGGGCTTGTGAGCCAAGGCTTTTGAGATTATGGTGGGCTAGTTGCCAGAGTTAAAACAATTCTACAGTAAATCAGAAGATTCCCATGGAATCTGACACATGGACTTGTGTGTTTGTTCCACCTGACAAGAATTTATAATGAACACCATGCCCCCTACCAAGTAGGTCATGACTCCAGGAAATAAAGCTGTAGATCTCTAGCAGCATAATAAAATCCCCTATAGACACTCAAGGCTAAGGTAACACTAGTATTTCCCTTCTTTTTTTTCTTGCAGTTATTGTCATACCTATATTTGACCAACTCTAGTAGATGCTGGCAGTTTCACAGTTCCAGTGCTGCTTGGATAGAAAGCAGGGATAAACTGAAGGAGTAAAGACTACACTATTTGCCATACTTTTCATATCAGGGGAAAAAAAGACCTCTAGGCTACATAATCCTGTGTTTGAATCATCAGCTACAAAGGACAGAGCTTCAGTAAACATTCAGCACAAACCAAATGAACGAAAAGTATCAAGTTGAGGTCATATCATTCTTCTCATAGCACTGAGGAATGCTCAAGTTCCGTTTTCCCAGTCTGCCTCTGACATGGTGGTGGCAGCTTCCACTAGTCAGGGATTGCCAAGCATTTTTGCTTCAGAGGTCAGCTGTTTCAGGGACATAAACTCAGTTTTGGCCCCAGATTTGGTATGCAGTGTTTGGAATGCTGAGGATAGTATGAGTCTGCTGGATATCAGAAGGCTCAGAGAGCCTTCAAATAGATACATCTCCAAAATCTTATTTTTTTCTTAGGCTCAGCAAATTCTAGCAATTTTGGTGTGTGCAGGTTCCTTGATCTTATTCAGGCCACCAAAGAGCATCCCCATCTCTTACAGGGCTTGGACTCTCTGGACAGGGCAGGGCAGGGCAGCATCACAAAAACTCATATTCACAAAAGAGGTTTGTAGCTGCGAGTCTCAGGGCAAAATATGGCATTATGTGGTGTAGCTGGGAAGATGGGAGTCAAAAAACCCTTCTACTTCTTCAATTTTCATCTGAATACCTTTCCTCTTTATGCAGCACCGCTTAAAATTGGCTTCAGACAAATACCCTGACACAAAACTTCTCAAGTCCATGAAATTTTGTGCTTTGACAGTGCAGATATACAATAAAATATGTCTTTTGATAACCCTGCTAGTGCAACTTTGTGCTCACTGCCATATTTTGCAGGAAATGTTTAGTCTGTTTGCATCTGTTTACGGAAAGAGAACAGGAATTTCCACAGAAAAAGAAAAAAAGAAGAGCAAACTGGGAAAAGGCTTTCCTTGTCAGCACTACGATATTGATAGAGCTTGCCATTTCACTCAGCAATAAATTAACAACCCATTTGTTTCTTAAAAACAAGAGGCAGCAAGAACACACCCTAAGCCAAAACCATCCCGGGCAGAAAATCCAAATTTCCATAAGTGCAAGACAATATTAATTATACGTCTAAACAGTCCTCAGCATTTGCAGAAAGTAACAGATCTTTTTCAGAGTGTTATTTTAAAATGTATTTTCAGAGCTGGGCAGAGTTGATCAGCAAAATAAGCACTGTTCCTAAGGAGAGCTCTTTTCAGCAGGGCGAGGAATGCTGTCATTTTGGGATCAGGACAAGTCCCATGTGTGTGGATAAGAGGCCACTGGGGCATCTGGCTCACATTCAGTTTCCTCTCAGATAAATCAGTTCTTGAATTTCTGGTTGTATCGTTTCATAGAAAGAAGCTCCATTAGTTCTTGCTAATTCCTAGCTGTGAAATATTACTATTCAGGATTCATAAGGCTTAAGTTTTTTTTCTAAATCCATATATAGTTATAGAATGCCTGTACAGCAAACTTGCTGATCCAGCCTAGCTCCGTCCTTATGAAAGTCTGACATGAGGAGCAGCTTTTCAGATTTAAAGAGGCAGTATTGAATGGACTTGGAAAATTATTTTATTTTATATTTGTATTTACCAAGTAATGGAATAGAATTTCAGCCTGTAAATGATCTCTTTCTCCGTGGATCTGGCCCAGCCTTCAGAAAGTCAGTTATCTGAAGGTTTAACTCCAAGCAAGTGTTTAAATTAAGCACAAACTTCTTTATATTATGAAATAAAGAGCAACAATATTGTTCTTTTTTTGTTTCATTCATTGCACTGACATACCGATTTCTTTTTCAAAATAAGAAGATCCTATTTAATTTCTGAATTTTCTTCAACAGTATATAACAAAGTTAGCAGAAGTGTGTAACACATGTTTGTGCAATCTCATATGAGGTGTGAGGAAGTTCACAACCCTTTTTTCTCAGGCAGAGCATGAGATTTCCTCATTTACTTCAGGTGGAAGGAATTGATTCTCTTTTCAAATTGGAGCACTTAACCAGAATAAGCAGGTTCTTCTGAAGTTAATTAAGTCTGAACTAGACTGAATTCTGTATTTCTAACATGCCATGATTAAGCTTTTTGCTTGATGAAAAATCAGACAGAAAGAAAACATTTTGTCAAAGATAGCAATGGATTTTAAATGGGAATGGCTATTAGATGGGTATGGCTTTTAATGCAAATGAGTGATTTTGTGGCAGCCCGTCAAGCTGTGAAAGCACTGCCAGTGTCACTCAAGAATTGGATCTGATATAGAGCAGTTTTCACATCACAAGACCACCAGCAACCGACAGAATTTTATCAAATTTTTATACTCATCACTATGTACAATTAAATGACTGAAGTTGCAATTGTATTTTCATCTAGTGCTGCAATGAGCTGAGTGAGCAAAGAAGAAAAAAGCAGAGGCAGTGAGACGAAATAAAGCAGAGGTGGTGAAATGAAATCAAGAACTCAATGCTGACAGAAGTATGCAGCCTAATTCCCCACCTGTGGAGTTGGCAGGTGTTGGTGTAAGAGTTAAACAGAGAACCGTGGCAGCAGTGCCAGCAGCACCAGCAGCAGGTCTCTGACACAGGGTGGACCCGAGACAGAACTGAACGAGCGAGCTTCTACTTTCCCATCAACACGGACACACACTCCTCATGCACGCTCTTCACATTCCTCTGCCATAGCTTTGGAGAGAACAATGGAAAATGTCAAGAAAACATTCATTGTAGGACTGTGGTCACGTCTGTAAGCTGTAACCAAAAAAGCTTTTAGGAGTAAAGATGTACTTACTGATGCTGCTGAATAAACCTTAGATTCACCCAGATTCACCCAGAATCTCTCTCTCTCTGCTGGTGGGTCTCATCTCTTTGTGTTTCACACCGACCTTTATGTGTATGCTCAGCTTAGAGTGTAGGTCTGCCCAAACACCTATTGCTCAGGAAGACACTTGGGATTCTGCAAGTGAAAAAAAATAGGTTTGCATTCCCATTATCTCTTCTACCCATATCATCTCCACTGCTGGGTTCACTGAGCACTACATACACAAAGACTGTTCTGCTAAGCCTCATTCTTCTTTAAAACAAGACCATGATTTATCACCTACAGTGATAAATCTTTGAGTGCTTTAGCAGAGAGCTTACAGGAAAGGGAATGTTTGCTGCTGCACTCCTGTGATGACTCACCAACATTTTTTCTTCATGGTGAGAGCATTTTTGCTGATATTGTTTTTAAATTAGCTCTAGATTAGATTACTGTGAATTTTTTCCCCAGATTACATCCATGTGCATAAATTTCCCCCCCTATTTTCAAGCAGACAGTTATCTTCTCTATTACAGAAATAAAAAATTTGCATTCCCATAGCTCTGCAGGTTTGCACACTGCCACCAATACTTACTGGTTTTGGTGCTGTAAGACCATTCTTTTCCCCAGACTACCAAAATAGGGCAAACTGTTGTTTTTATCTCCTTGAAATCTCCTTTGATTAAAACTCCTAATTTACTGAGGGGTTATTTCCCTCACTTGACCTTGCAGAGGTTTGTGGATAGAAAAATTTGAAAGCCTGTTCTGCCTGCTGAGGGCAAGGAGTGGAGACAGCACAAGTTAAGAATCTCTCTCTTTTTCCTTACTTGACATTTTTCTGGTTCTACCCTTAATTTTCTCTGTACCTCTGTATAAGTCACTTTATTTTGTGTGATGTCATTTTTTGTGCTATTTTGGGAGCTGATGAGTACTTCTTAACACAATATAAAACAAGTCTTTGTAGGAACACAGCTTGTGTTATGTTCTTGGAACTTGCATCTTCATGTGAACATTTAGGTTACAAGTATCAAGGTATAAGAGGACAAAATGACAAGGTATAAGAGGAGTATATGGGACGAAATATATTTTTTTCAGATATTACAAGAATCTCACCTTGTGCAATTTACTTTCTGGAACTGACACTGTCCCTAGTGCTATCTTAGCCTATGGACATAGTTGATTATTCTGGATGTCAAGGCCAGGTTGGATGAGGCGAAGGTGTCCCTGCTCATGACTAGATGACTGATTGAAAGGAAACAGCAAAGTCTGGCACTGCAGAAAATTCCTGGGAAGCATGAGAGAAAGTAGATTACACACTATCAGAGAACAGGAAAGACATCCTGTTTCTTCAAAGCCTGAAAACCTTGAGGGAACCAACAAATTGTCAGGATTTATTGCAGACCTGCAGCCCTGTTGCGTGCGAAGGACTGAACAGAGATTCTCATCCCAAGTGTAAAACTACCACCTAAATTCTGCAATAAACAGATTCATTTTGCTCTCAGCTTGTTAGTCTCATTTTCATATGCTACAAATGGCTCCTAATTCTACAGGGACTTCATCATTAGTGACGTGACCCAGTCTGGTGGCCTAGCGACACTGAATTAAGCATGTGTGTGTTCAGCTGATCACCGAGGAGCTCCTTTCATCGCTGCTTATAGAACAGGTCAGCCTTTGTGAGCAGTCAGGCAACATTTTTTATAGTGGGGCAAGGTGCAATGAAATACCAAAAACTGCATAAAGACTGTTGCACATCACCAGAGGGCAGAGTTATAAACTCCAACCCCAACACTTCATCCCATTACTTACGTGGGTCAAACTATTTTCTCCCTGGGATCCATAGGTGGTTCCTATGATCTCACTTACTGGCAAAAGGTTGGTGAAAGTTTACACACCCGCAAAGTTTCTCATCACGATGTCCACCCTGATGATGTTACTTGGTGTGTGGTATACTTGGCTTTGCAACAATTTAAAGATGCAGATAACATCCTTGAGGATGCTCTGGCAGCATCGCCGTCAGATTCTGTTATTTTTGTTAATGAAACATCACCTGAGGATAATGACCCGCAGAAAAAGTATCTGTTTGATCCTGATCCTGTTGATTCTGGACAAGAACTAGATCTATATCCTACTTAAGCTTCAGCATGTGCTATGGCAGCAGGTTCTCCTAGTGTGGAAGAAATACGACAAACAGCACGCAAAAAGGCTGCAGTAAATATTTCAGAAATTCAACCACCACCCTATACCTTGCTCCATTCCTCTAGTGACTATGAGGAGGAAAGAATACCACCTATAGGACCTGAGCCAGAAAAGTTTAACCAAAGAAGCCAGAGGCCAGCACTGGAGGAGGGTGATATTGAATTTTTTCAAGTAATGCCTGTACTCAAAATCCACATCATGAACAATTGTTATATGAGATGGTTGAAGAACTCGGGAGATTGTTGAAAGAAAATGGTTTACATTCCTCCTTTACTATGAATTTATTGGATGCAATTGGAGAAGAACATACCATGTTATCAGTGGATTGGAAATCTCTTTTTAAGACAATTTTGACAGGAGGACAATCCACGTCTAGTGGATGAAATTTGTAGATTTGGCTCAAACTCAGGCACTGAACAATGGTAATCAGCAACCACCCATTAATATCACTGCACCACAGCTCTCTGGCACAGATGCACATGCTGCTGCTCAGGCTCAGTTAAGGCTCCCCCCACAAGTGTGGGATCAGTCTGCTGTTATTGCCATTCAGGCACTATGAAAGGTACCCAGTACAAAAGAGTTGGAGTCTGGTTTTGCTGCTGGGAGGCTGGGGCCTCAGGAGCTGTATATTACCTTTATTGATCAATTACAATCCGCCATTAGATGGCAAATTGATATGCAGGAAGCAGCTGATGGTGCCTTAAAATCTTTTGCTTATGAGAATGCTAACAGTGACTGTAAAAAAGGCCTGGAACCGATTCATAATTGTGTTGATGTTGAACTTTCTGATTATATCAGGACATGCGCTGATATCGAATCAGAACAATTCAAAGCAGAACTAATTGCTGCTGTGATAGCTCTGGAAGTGGCCAGAGCCTGACAGGAAATGATGTGGCAGTCACACATCTCCCTATCGCTGCAGCAGAATGAGAATCTGTTCAGGGATTCACTCTCATTTCAAATTGCTCCTGCAGACTTTAATGAACAATATTTTTCACACGATGCCTCAACATGCCCTGCTACAATCCTTCAACAGCAGCAACTGCAAACGAAAACTCCAATACCTAATGCTGAGACTGTTTTCCCTGGCAGATCAGGAAAATGTGTAAAGCTGTCATACTCTGAAGAAATTATAATGGACAGTGGGAATATTCAGTAACTGTTCAACATGGATCTACACAGCTAGTCAAACTGGTGATGCCTTAAGTTTAGCTTTTATATTTTCCAGATTCTGTGCTGTTTTAGTGTGTGGTTCTGTATTTTAAGTTAAGTGTTACTGAGCTCTCTTCACAGAGTAGGTAGACAAAACTATTCCTTTTCTAGGTTGGGATCAAGGACAACCATTGCAACTTTCAGGCCTAAGAACAAAAACAACAGGGAAGTGAGAAGAAAAAAACAAGGAGAATGGAGCTTCATAACCTGAAGCTATAATTGGACAATAATTAACTCCAATATGCTAATGCCCCAGAACTTATAAAGGTGAGACTTCATGACCAATTGTCCATTTTGTGAGCATTTTGAGGTTCATCCTGGATGTGGCACAGACAGACTTGTGCTGCCCAGATGTACCCATTGAAGCCTTTTAATAAATACCTGCTTCACTCTGTCCAGTCTCTATTCCAGGTCAGCCTCCAGACAGGCATCATTGGCTGCTGTGACAGAAGCACTTTGTCTTTTTTCACAGGAAGTTAGTAACATAGTTTGTGATTCTCTTCGTGTTACAGGAATTGTTGAGTGAACTGAGAATTCATTCCTGAAGGAAGTCTCTAACAAAGATCTTTTTGTGTTATTAAACACTCCATACAGCTTTTTACTTCACAGGTCTCATGAATACTATATTCTGCACCTTAGGTCACACATCACTCTGCCTGGACCTACAGTGGAGGTAGATAACATGAGGGCAGATGCCCTCACCATGACAGTCACTATACCACAAAAGGTAGGGCAGACAAAACTTTCTCATGATTTTTACCATCATAAATGCCTGAGTACTGGCAAAACAATTTGATTTAACTTTGCCACAAACATGGGATGTAGCGAATACTTGCTCACAATGTCAGCAGATTCTTTCTTTGCCACAAGCATTGGGTACAAACCCACAAGGGTTGAAGCATAATGACATTTGACAAACAGATGTAACACATATCAAGCTTTGGGACTTTGAAATATGTTCATGTTTCTATTGATACCATTTCAGGATGTATAGTAGCAACAGCACACAAGGGTGAGAAATCAAGAGATGCCACTTGACATTGGCTCCATGCCTTCAGCATGATTTGCATTCTTCAACAGACACAAACAGATAATGGACCCACATATACATCTCATAAAACACAAGAATTGTTCCATACTTGGGGTATCAAATATGTCACAGGTATTGCCCATTCCCCAATAGGGCAAGCAAGTTGAAAGGGCACATTTCACATTGAAAAACATATTTCTAGAACAAAAGAGGGGGAACCCGAGAGGCATGCTCCCACAAGAGCAGCTTGACAAAGCAAC
>VZTB01006461.1:11349-26115 GCA_013397245.1 Thryothorus ludovicianus
TATATATATATATATAGTAGAGTTGTAAAATGGCCAGTTCCAGAGAAGATACTAGCTGCTTATATATCCGTACTGAAAAATTGCCCCTTACTTGTAAGCAATTACCTTAACTTAATTGCTGTAAAAAAGAGAAGTGCAGAAATCATGTTCTTCATTTTAATGAGACAGATCAGCTATATTTACTCGACTGTCAGCACATGATACTACCATTTATGAGACAAATATGTATAATTAAGACAGTACTGGCTATAGGTTTTGTCTCCAAGGAGGGAAAGATAAACTCGCTGCTGATCTATTTATCCTTGAGGGCTAGATGTGTCTCTGATTATCTTTGCAGTCTCACCTTTTTAGCTGGTGGCAACTTCAAAACTTGAAAAAGAAGTGATGGAATAGTACAATTTAATTGGAGATTGTAGTAGAGGTACAGGAAATAACGTGCTGCTGTGAGTAGGAACAGATAAAACTACCTGGCAGTTTGGACACCTGGCAAGAGCATGAAGTAAAATCTGCTTCATCCCTATACTACTGCACCTTGCAGGAGATCATGCTTGTCTCAGTGACTATCCCTAATGGAACTGATTCCACTTTGATTTCCTTTACATGTAGACTTCACAATTCCATAACCACCTCTGTGTTTAAGTGGGGTGGGTGAGAATATCATTACTTAAAAGTAAGAGAAATGTTAGCATAAAATTGCCCCTGTTGAAAGTTTGAATCCTCCCTAGTGTGACAGACACATTTTTATGCCTCTTCAAACTGATTCCTGGCTTCTTTTCTTTTCTAAACCATAGGAAGTAGTTTTAATTTTAATTTACTAACTGACTGCTTACTAAACCAAATAAATCTTTCAAATATCTGAACTCAACCCAAATATAATTCAGATGAGAGATTAACTCCAGATGGAAGTGAAATCCTGTATTGTTTTCAAGTAGCTTCAGAGATATCAGGAGTGAACTACATTGCATCGGAAATCATAATAGATGATTAGAGGAATGGATTTTAAATTTTTTGAAGATTTGTATTCCTGATCACTAATGTATGTTCAACTATTTAAATTACTTGACTGACTGAAAATTTATACTCTCTCATTTGAGAAGCGAGGATAACTTGGTGGATTGGAATAGCTCCCATAGCAACAAGCTACTTTGAGCTAACCCATTTGGCAATGGAGATATGAGAAATGCTTTTATTTTAAACAAATCTCCCTACATTCCTGTTTTGAAAGCATATTTCAAATTTTTTCATAATAAAATGTTAGAGATTGTTTTGAGGACTTCTTTTTTTTTTAAACTAGAGGTATCCTTGATGGCATTTATAGTCCCTGGTGCAAAAATTTCTTGGGAGGCTACTGTTAAGCACTTATTTCCATGATTTTACATTGAATGCTTGTTATATATTTTTAATCTGTAGTAATTTTAAAAAAAATAAATGGAGACCATGACATATTTTAATATGGTATTAAAAGTAGCTGTCTGCACAGATATTTCCTCTTTGGATCTAATGGGGATACTTAAGGGAAAAGCAGAATTCTGTGCCCTTTCTGTGCCTTTCCTAACGCCCACATTTAGGTTAGGGAAAAAAAGAGCAAAATTGCTCTATGTCTGTAGGTCAGAAATCACTATACCTGCACTGGGATAAGACATAAAGTTGTTCTCTCCTATTCTCCTCTTCTGTTCAACTCAGCACATTCACAATTGTTTGTACCCCAGTACAAACAGTGAGCAACAGCTGCTCTGACCACTCTGGCAGATTTCTTAGACTTGCACCATTTATTGTGAATTTTTGAGACTACAGTGTAGCTACTAGACAGTGAGCTACTTCAGCTCCATGTGCTTGTTATATCCCTCTGTTTATGTGCTGCAGTGCTCTCCTGACAAATAAGATTGAGAATGCTCTCCAGTGCTGTATCTAGTTTTCACATACTAGTAACATTCCTGAAATATTTGTGATCTGGGCTTCTCTCATCTTCAGAAGTTCAAGTTTGGTGGTTTTTAAAGCTAGAGGAAGTCCTTTGGGCCATTCATGTATAACACTGGTGCAATCTTCTCTTGAATTAAGGTCTGATCCTAAAAATATCTACAGCCTTGTGTAGACCATTGGAATCAGTAGACACACTGTAGATTTCACTATGTATGTGAGAAACCACATGCTTTCACAGAATCACAGAATATTGTGAATTTCAAGGGGTCATGGAATCCAGCTCTTAAGTGGATGACCCGTATGGGGATTGAACCCACAGCCTTGGTGTTCTAGCACCATGCTCTGACCAGCCAGGCCCTCATCAGGTCAACTATGTACCTAATTTTGTGCGCAGAGAATAATCTCATTGACTACTCCACAACTATTCTGTCTGAAAGTAGACATGGAAATATTTTACTGGATAAAGGCCTGTACCATTCCTAGGATCAAGAGCTCTTCCTAGCATCAAGGTTACTCCAGGCAACTTTCAAGCTGCTCCACTGAGCCAGCTGAGATTGGCCAAGACACTTCATTGTGGTTAGCCTCTTTGAAGTCTGCCCTGAGGACCAGTGTGGGGATTCAGAACATGTCACGAGCAGAGCTATGTCACTTGGTAGTTATATTCCCTTTAATTATCTCACCTCCAGATAATAAAGTTTTTGGTGCCCTTAAGACCTTCTTAAGATCATTGAGAGTTGGTTTTATCACTGTCATGCAGTATTCATTCCATGGCCCAACATATACTTTTTACTTTTTTGTTAAAATAAAATATGTAGCTGTAATACAAACATAACGTTCACACCCCAGATCCAGCAGAACTGTTCTGCACCTTGAGTACACTTTTCCCTCCTGTTGATGTCAGCAGGAATAATGCATGTGCTTTCCTGTCAAGCATGTGCTCAACTGGCAGACACTAAACCTTGTTGCTGTATCAGAGACCAAGAGCACCACAGAGCTTATTATCATATTGACAGGTTTCCTGTTAGAAGAGTACAGCCTATCTCCAGAAAAGTGCAGCCTAATTCTACTGGGTCATATGCATATCTGGGGTCAGTAGCTAGATAATACTTTACCATTCCATCAAGTATATTTTAAACAACCTCAATTTGTACCCTTTTAAAAAATGATCTTGTTTTATGACCATTACATTTTTACAAATGAAACCTCTGTTAAATGTGTTCTTTTAGAGATCATATAAAAATCCTGATTGCAGTGTTTACAAGTTTAAATTAGGATGAGAATATTTGATTTTGTAGAGCTGAAAGTTCTGCTGTTTCTGATGAAGTCAGAGGAAGCCTTTTGCCACTGACTTTGTTAATAGAAGGATCATACAGCACATTATTATGATGTGTAGTCTTCTGATCTCAGTTTTCTGTAGAGAAAGGCTTCTGGGACCTCTGTGACTATTTGGTGTATATACAAATGGGGAGACTGCAGGGTTTCCACTCCCATTATTTTTGACAAGATAATTAAACAAACAAACAAACAAAAATCAGGAATAGCTTTTTGTACCAGTGGTAATAAAGGTTGTCATATACTGCTTGAAATATGGTTTTCATATTCCTACTCTTTCTTCAAGCTAAATGACTGTAAAATCTCAACAGACTAAGTTGAAAACATTCCAAAACTCCTCCAAGTTTATTACTATCAACTTTGTGGTGGTTGGTGATTTATATTAAGACTATATTTCCTGATATGACTTACAACACTGTCTGGATAGAAACATCTTGATTATCTCCTAGGAATGCAGTTCTCAAGAGGGAGGCATCATTGTTCTAATTTTGCAATATTGGAAGGCTTTCATTAATTATGAGAGAGAAAAGGATATTATAATATTTTAAATCCAATAGCAACAGTACTCTAGAAGCTACTATCAACACTGCATTTCAGTGTTGCAGAGGGATATTTCAAAATATTATGCAGCAGCAGTTTTGAGTTTAATTGTCTGCAGATGGTAGATGATCTATTTTCCTCTCTCACTGCCACATTTCTAATAGCACCCAGGCTGTTCTATGTAAATGAGTGATCTTTCATATAATTTTGTCCTTAATTTTCCAATATTTTTTCTTTGCATCATTCTCCAGCTGCATCATGTTGGATCTGACCTTTTAATTTTTTTTATATTCCTTAATATATATGTATCACAGCATGCTTAACCATTTAGAGGCAATCATAGAACTGCTGGAAAACAAAGAAATAGCAGATTTTATTAATGTAAGCCATGGTAATAGTTGTCTGTAGCAGACAGTAGTTGTTATAACTCTTGTCAGAAAAGTCTGGATATTTCAGGGCACAAAAATGTCAGGGTTTTCAGCTTTTTCTCTTGTGAACTTGAAACTCAGACCTCGGACAGTTACACATATACCTAATTAAAAGTGCGCACCTCTCAGTGGTCATTGTCTGTATGCTGAACATTAAGTGTATGTGTAGCAGGTGCATTTTTTAAACAGTGACCCAAGTGGGTACAAGAAAAGTTATTCTTAACTACCTCAAAAATGCTTTACATAAATATTATCTTCTAAAAAAATTGTAGGAAAAATGTGGTATTATGAAATAGGAAAAATGAAACTAGCTCAAATTACTTGGAGAAGTTCATATTTGAGAAATCTGAATAATCAGCTTGTTTTCACTTAGAATGCCTAGTGCTGTGACTAGCAGAGCCGGAGAGTCTCCAGTTTCCTCAGATGCAGTAAACAATGTGCTTTGAGTCCTTTTCCTGAATGAAAGTCACACGCGACAGCTTATTAATTTGCAGGATAACCACACTAACAACTGAAGATGAAAAGGAACTTGTGGGAGTTTTCTGGTTTTTATTTGTGGAGTGCAGACAATAAACGGCTGACCAAGATTCTTCTTGCTGGCGTGGCTTCAGTCTGCTTTTTTTTCCCTCATGCATGCTGACCTGGAACTGTTCCTTTGCCTTAGCTGCGATAATCGTGACTCAGCTTACAACACCATACATTCGCATCGCCCCTGCTGCAGGCGACGACCAGCTAACAGGTCAGATGTTCAACTACAGACGACTCATCATGCCCATTCTGTCTCTTTTCCTTTGCCTCCTTTTCCCCTGACAGTTTCTTCCTTCTCAGTTCCCTCTGTTAAAAGTTTCTTCCTGTTCATAATTCCTTCCTCACCTCCATTAAATTCAGTGGTGTGCTTGGCACCAGGACGTGCACACACATCCCTGTACGTACAACTCCGCTGCATGTGCCCATTTTGTGTGTGATCTGTGGAATGTTCCTTCAAGCCTGATGTTGTAAAGAGACCTCATCTTGCTCTATCCATAAATTAAATGAAAGTTTGAATATAGATATATATATATATCTGTGTACCTGTTTATTTTTTTCTCTGTTATTAGATCAAGATCAAGACACTAGAATTTCTAAATAATTTAGGCTCGAGTTGCATGTGCAAGTTAGGACAAAGATCTAGTATTAGTGAATTCAGTTTTTTTGCTATGTAGGAAGATCATGTTTTCTAGCAAAACTTCACTATGAAAGAAATTAAATAAAATAGATTCCTTTTTATTATGTATAAATGAGTTCTAGGATTAAAATAAAACAACCTAACCTGTGACATATGAGAATGAGCAACGCTTAAGGATTTAAAATCTAATTGTCAAAGTAAACTGAGTACTCAAGTGGAACCATTATTAGGCTGTATGTGGCTTGAAGGATGGCTCAGAATATGCCAGAAAAACTTTATGAACCTGGGGAAATGATTGATTTTGTTAGAAAAGAAACCCATACCTCGAACTTTTCAGAGATTTGCAAACTTCTTTATTTTTAAACAGAACCAAAGAGCATTAAAAACTCTAGAACCTGAAGTGATGAAATATCTAGTAGAGGAAGTAAACCTAGTCTGTCAGCTTTAAGTGTATGATAAATGCCTTTTTGAAGAATACTGGCACAGTTCCTTGGGAAAGCACGCTGTTGTCATTTGCAGGGTGTCTAAGAGACAAATTCAGATGTCTGGCATCTGGATACTGCTGCAGTCAATAAGAGGCAGTTTAATGATTCTTCTTTAAGATAAGAGGATTAGTGACATGTCTGCTATAGCTTTTGATTCTGAGGTATGTGTTGTAATAACAAAGCTGAGTGATCCATAATACCCAAGTTACCTTGTCAATCAAGACAAAATTGCTGCATATGTACTTTTATTTTGTAATAACATATGAACTAACCAGAGTAACATACTTACATTATGCCATTAAGTAGGTTGTTCTTGTTACTGCTCCTTAGGCAGAAGCTGTGTCTGCATACATTTTTATACTTCAGTTATTTTTTTTACTTGACAATTCAAATAAAACATTGAAGAGACAGGATCTCTTCTGTATCCTTGAACTAGAAAAACTTTTGATTTCTTCATCGTAGGATTCAAATTAATTTCTGTGTTTCTCCACGTGGAGATTGAAATGCTTCTCATGTTTTGTTTTTTATTTCGATGCAAAACTGGGTAGCTGTAGGTAACACTGAAGATATGCCTGTTCCACAAGAAGATGATGGCTACAGTACTTAACAGTGAGAGTAAAGGGATATGCATAGCTGGCATTTATTTCAATGCTTTGTTACTGGTGGCATTGGCAGTCTGTGGTTACCTGTCAGATACGTGAATTTTGTTTCCTTGTTCGTGAAAGAAAATAATAATGTTCTACCAGATCTAATTTTGTAGTGAAAAAGAAAGTATCAGATTATACTCACCAACATCATTTACAGCTATCTGTGAAATGTATTATAAAGTCTTTGAAATACCCTCAGCATCTTCCCAACCCCATCTCATGTTTGAAAGATTCTGTGCTCAAAAGGAAAAAAACATCCTTCTCCTCGTTTGCCACAACTGCAATAATGAGCAAAGAAACCTCAACCAACCCACATGGTTGTCCCATGGCAGCAACAAGAATTCCTGTTTTTCTAGGGAGACATCCTGTCTAGGGGTCCTTAGGGCAGGCTTTTCAACTTCAGGGCAGTACAGCAGTAGTGGGATCTGCAATATCCATGAGAAGCACAAAGGTTTTCTTAAAAGAGGTTTATAGAAACTGGACCACACATGAGGGAGCTGGGAGTGATACACATTGTCCCCACATTTTTGTCCTGTAAATTTCAAGACCGTGGAAAGGATTTACATGTAAAAGGATTTGTTTATGTGAAAGGATAGGGCTGTTTCTAACTGTAGTTACCACAAGCCCTACAGCTGTAACTGTTAAATGTCACTTAGCATTTTCTGTTCAGTGCTTTTTCCTCACTTCTTTGCTCAGAACCAAAGTAATTACATTTGAGATCAAGAAATTACTTTCATCTTTTAGCATTTGAGGAGATACATAAGCGGCAGGGGGAAGGTCAAGGATGGCATTTTCGGGTTTCTTTACATTGGAAGTTGATGCTTCTTGCTTAATGAAAATTTAAAATCTTGGCTGCATTCCTGAATATCGTTACCAAATTTGAAAGGTCTTCCTCTTCACAAATACCATGATAACACAGCTCAGCTTTCAAGCCAATTCTACTTGCACTCATTTCCTCCATTCTGGTCATAAACTCATCTTGCCTCTTACTGGTGCCATTTATAAACAATGCATTATTAATTTCTCTTTGTCCTTCCTTTATCCTTCCTTTTTCATATAAAAATAACAGATCTTCCATTTATAGGATTACCGGCTAGTTGCCCTAAATATCTTGACAGCCACTCCAGGTTGCCTTTGCAACCTGTAGCAAAGAGAACTTTTCCTTGCAGTTGCACTTAAATACCTGCAGTGTAGTTGATCTTGATTTATAGCATAAGATAACCTAGTATAAAAGCAACTGTATGATTTTGACTCTTAGAACCCAAAACAGGGAAATTAGTGTTGTTACTCAATACATTATTATCAGTGATCCAATAACTTAGTAGCTAAGGAATTCAGATTTGGGGGATAGTGTTTAGCTTTCAGTGTTACCTTACAAAAATTAACTGACTTGAAATCCACTCAGTTGACCTTGTCCTTCAACAGACAGGGAGAATATCTAACTATCTTCCACCTGTCTGCAAGGAAAAAAGATTATGCATACGTGAAGCATAGTAGTACTCATGATACTGTCTCCATGTTTTCATAGCAAATACGGCTTAAGATGCAGTTGAAATCGTGTAAAAAACTTACCACATACAAATGTGACTGTATGATCTTAACTTCAAAGTTGAATAACAAATCCTTCTTTTTGAGAAAGACTGAAATCACTTGCAGTTTGTTTCAGTATTTCGTAAGAGACACTTCATCTAATAGGTTTAAATTGGCCATATTTGGTATTCACTTGGCCCTCATATTTTGTTCTCTCTGCATTCTGATAACATAGCATGCTTGGAATCATGATTAGGGTGTTCATTCTGTCAGGCATTTTCTTAATGGTTGAAATATGTCTGAGCTACTTGTATTTGAATTAAAGTATTTTCAGTTGTGATTTAGTGGAGCAGCCACTACTTTGCTGGATATTATTAAGACTGATTTCCATAGAACGCCCTTTTTATGACCCATTGTTAATTACACATCCAGCTGCAAGAGAGAGCACTCTATTGTACATTCTTCATACATGAAATTCATGATACAAATCAAATGCAGCAAGATCTGTCAGAAGTTTTGTAAAGTAACTGATACTTAACAATTGGGAAGATTTTTATTTTTTTTAAGGAAAGGGGCTAAAGCTCAAAACTTAAATTATTTTTATCCTGCACACCTTAAGGTCTAGATGATCACCACGTTTTATAAACAGGTTAAAAGCGGTCATAAAATAATCCCGCTTGGTTTCTTCTCCCTTATGAAGTTAGCACCATAATAAAATACACAGATTTCTTAAGATGTGCATTCAGTACATAGCAAGATTTATTGCTCTATTCTGGGTCACATTCTGTTCTCAGCCATTCCAGAGTAAGAGTGAGAAAAATAAACTGAATCTTTGATTGATTAAATCACCAATTCATGGAATTTTTTTATGTCAAGGGATTTACTCCGGTTTTGTACCGCATTACTGAAAACAGTTTATTTATTATCACCAAAACCAGCAGCATAGATTTGAGAAGGAGCGTTTTGCTATTTGCCTCAATTGTTTTACTTTACAGTGCATCTGAGGTATAGCAACACGTGCTGGACATTCACATTCATTTTTTCTCCATCCTGAACCATGTAACATTGATTTAGATGTACTCTGATGTGCTAAAACTTGGAGTGCTATTTTGGGCAATGTAGAACCCACTATTTCCTAGTTGAGTCTGTAATAACAAAGCTACATGTAGGCATGTCTTGTCTGCAGGTTCAATACACTATATTAGAAATTTATTCTTGTCTTGATACTTCTGGATAATATTTGCATTAGTTAGAGTTGTGGATAGTTATCCAGGGGAGAAAAAGCACCTATGTGCTGTAATGTAAAAGCCATATTGCAGTGCTGTTGCAAGGTCAAGTGACAAGGAAATCAGAATGAGAATGGAGCTGACTCTCCAGAGTGAAATTCTAAGCCTGTTTTTATGTGATGGCCTCAATGATTGTTGTACCAATTGTTCAAGGATTCTGGTCCTTTTGCTCAGCTGGGCAGAATGCAAAACAAGGAAGTGTTCCTACTTTCTGCAGCACTGGCTGAATGCATTTCAATGGGCTGGAGTGTCATTTGTGATTTATTGCCCATTTTTGTTCTTTTATGTGTTATATTTGTCATTTTTGCAGTGACAGTTTCATCTATAAAACAGTATAGTTACAAGAAACTGTTAAGAGGATACAGGAGTGCCATGGGAGCTGCTGTTTCCTTTTCTCCTTTTTATTTCCCCTAGTACATTACAGAGTCAAATGTCAGGTTTTCTGTAAGACAGTGCAGCCAAAGCATCTATGCTTTTAAGCTAAGTACATTTCCACAGACCAACTGAAGAAGAGCTAAAGTTAAACAATAAGACGAAGAAGGCCTAAAAATAATGCTAATAGCATTTCACAAATGGTGAAATAACCCATAATACAAATACAAGCCTTTGCTATCTGTACACAATAAAGAGCCTAACCAGAGTAGAAGTCAGTTATCAGTGTGATTATATTAATTATATTAAGTACTCAATTTAATATTTTAAAGTAATATTTCTTTTAACGTTCTCTGGAAGTAGGACCCTCCCAATTCCCCTGTGGAAGTAGGAGAATAGGGAGGATGAAATGCTGAGACTTCTACTATCTGCTGTTTTGCTCTGGCCATTGATGCTTCTGGTTGGCCAAGGGATGTGGGTTCCTCAGCTCCTCTGGCACTGCATCATGTGTTACAGACCTGGGACAGGAACAGCTGTTGAAGATCCTATGAACTAGATGAAAGTGTCAGCCTTTCCCTACCCTTTAGGAAGGACAAGTAGCCTAATTAGGTATGTTTTCCACTGTAGAAGCAGTTTGTCTTTTCTTCAGAGGAGTTAAAAAGTTGGTTGCCACAGAAGTAATAGCCAGTTGTTGCAGGAGCTGTGTTACATTCCCCAAGTACAAAATCAGTCTGGAGGTTTAAACATTCCAGTGCATACTTGAGAGAAAAATATGATTACAAGTGTCTAATAGCTCTTCCATGTAGAGAATCATTCAAATTTAATGTAGGCCACTAAAAATGGGTCTGTTTGGTTCATCCTAGCTTGAAAAATAATCTGCTCTCTTAACGTGTAATCTTCACATCAAGATATCTGTGAGGCTGTTTGAGGCTGGGCTGAGAGGAGAGGGAGCTTCTCTTAATCTCATTACAGAGAATGGAAGCATAAAACCCAGTCATGGAAGTAATGGTGTGAATGAAATGACCAAGATGAATTCTTAACAAGCAGAAGGAATCTCTATCATCTGTTTAGTACAGGTACTGGTCAGTATTACACCTACTTAAAAATGTTTCAACATCAGCAATGTACAAAGAAGCAGAAAACCCGAAACAATGCAAAAATACCAGTAGGTAATATTTAGAGCATAGCTGTCGTATAGTGTGTTATTTCATTTCTGTATAAAAAAAATACACCTCTCATTTTTGCATTTGAAACAAACATGCTTTATATGTATCACAATGAAGAATTAAGGAGAGACAAAGGAAGACAAAGAAACTCAAGGATATAAGTAGTAACTAAAAAAACCTGTGAATTTCAGTGTTTCCCATCTGTAGTTTTTGATTGTATTCATAAAATGCTAAGCATTTTGAATTTTAAGTTGAAAGAAAATGTAGGACCAGTTTTGGGTAAAATAATCAGTAGTTCTTGAAATCTGAAAATCTGGTATTTGTACTACTGGAGAGTTTGACAAATGTTTAAGGCAATATTCTGTGGATTGCCTCTGTTTTCATGTATAGGTGAACATGCAAATGTGTTGCATTTAAACAGAATAGTGCAGCAAAGAGGAGAGTAATATTGCCAACTTTCAGCAAAAGTTACAGAACATACTATCTTGGGCAAAATAATGTTTCAGCAATTCACTCAGTTTAGTTTCCTTAATAACTCAAATCTTAATAAGTATCTAAGCTACATTTGTCTCCTTGGAGTAACAATTCAACACTGCAGACCGTAACTGTAGTTATCGATGAGTTTTTACCACCTTCTTCAAACAATATATTGAAAATGTTCTTTTCTGCAGTATTGGGAGTTTTGACTACAAAGCACTCAGGTGTTTCTGTGCATTTTCAAGTCTTAATTTTTCAAAAATTTCAATTTTTTGTTTCCTTCCCTTCATCCGATTTTCTGCCAGTGCTGAGCACTAGGAAGTTTTTGTGTACATAGAAAATTCCTGTTCAAATGGAAGTTGAGTCACAGTTTTCCATAAAAATGAACAGAAGTTGGTGTCTTGCATGGTTTTAAACCATCAAGAGGGGAAATAAGTACTATCAGATTCTGTTTAAACTTTTGAGTTCACATCAAAAGCACAACATGAAACAGAGGAAAAATAATAAATTGTAATTGGTCAGAAACAAACAAAGTATTCTATAAAGATTTTGAAGCAAAATAGTTGAACTTTTCACTATGCTATCATTGAATTAGACTGCTTTTGCTTATGAGTATGTGTGTCAGTAATTAAAAGTGAAAAGAGCAGATGATAAAAATGACTGTTCAAGGCATTCTTAATCAAATAGGACAAGTGGAGATTTTCCTTTAACTCCTAAAATCTCCAGGAAATAAATGAAAAACAAAATGTAAATCAGTGATAGCTATTCAGAGGAGGCCTAGTCTATTTTTGTCTCTGTACTAGAATATTGGTGCATTCAACTTTATTTCGGTCTGAACAGGTGTTTTTATTGCCAATACTGTAAACATTTCTGAAATATGAACAAAAGAACTGCTACACTGTATTGGCACAAAGACAGAATTCTGTGGAATTATATATCCTTTGTTATTCTGATTCTCCTTTCCAGTTCCTCTAGCTGACCTTCCTGCCCCAAAACAGTGTTGAATCTGAAATGTTTTAAAAGAAAAAAAAATTTTGAGTCTTCTTTCCTACATTTTATGAATCTATCACAAACATATTTTTCTATTTCTTTATGCATCATTACTTATATAATTCCATTTATTTGTAAGTAGAATGAACTGTATTATGCTTTCTTCCAAGAAAATATGTGGGTAGTGAATAATGAGAAGTAAATTCCAAGTGTGATTATTTTTGAAGGATTTCTGAAGAATCCTTCCTAAGGATTGCAGTGTGAAGGGAGGTTGGTCGTGGGAGTCACCAGTAATGTCAGCATCATCTGTGAGCCAGTGGCAGCACAGGCCAAAATATCCATGGGTGTTCATGCTTCCCACAGGGATACCTATCCTGCATTACCCTCTGCCCCCTCCTCCTAATGGCAGAGTAACCAAGACTTCACTGCCTTTGCCATTTGGAACTGTTCCTTAGGGTTCCTCTGCCTAAGTCCTCGGCTGACAGTGAGATCAGATGATACCTTACTCTGTGGCTTCTTACCCATAGCTTCAGGTTGCTTTGTTCCCATGCTAGATGTGATCCCTTGCATTCAGGGATGGAAAATAAAACAGCTGTGCTTGTCCATGCCGAAAGCATCTGGTTCTGTAGCTGAGTTTCACCCTGAGGAGGTCAGGTCCAGAAACATTACTGTGATCTGATTTTGCATCTTCCCTGCTTGGTAGAAGCCAGTTGAGTACTAGAAAAACACATTTTGTCTCCCCTGAGGAGGGCAGAGTCCTCTTCAGTCTTCAAATCACACCTTTCCTGTTTCCAGAAAACAGCTGAAATAAACTTTCAGTGGTGTCTATTTCTTGTTGTGTCTCAGTGTACTTTCAGGAGTAGATCTAGTGTTGAAAACATGGGAGTCAACAAGAGATCTCCTTCAGCAATCGATGAGAGTCAAATACCCTTGATGGGTCTGATGATAAATTGTCCACTTTTTCTATAAGGATGGCCTGAAAGTGGTGCTGTCTTGCTTAGAAAATATATTAGGTATGCATAGGATCAGTCCAGACTGTCTGCTTTCATTTCCTTAGAAATTTCATTTCCTTTCATTTCCTTAATTTGAGAAAGTTACTCTTCTATGCCGAGTACTGTTGGTTTGAGGTTGTGTAGAAAACCATAAAATCAAATGTTTTAGGTGTAAAGTTTACCCTTGTTGTATATTATGTATGTTTATGACTTCTTATTCACAGAAGTCAGGGCTATAAGATGAAATTGTACTTTCAATGGCTGCAAGTGGGACCTCTTACACAGAGCATCAGCTGGGAAAAAGCCCTATGTTCAAAGTACTGGGACACCTGCAGTTTCAGTCCTTGTTGGTGCTTCTTTTCTCAGACCTCCTCATCCTTATTCAATATGAGACTTACATGCATGTAGCTAATTAGATGCGAGTATATTCTCATTACTCCTCAGTCAAGCTTGATTAGATGTGTGTCTCATCCTATTGGCCATTGTTGTGTTTGTGTTGTCAGAAGGCAGGAGGATTTCAACTTTATTTCAGTGGCAGGGTCTGTTTTCAGATATGCTGCCATGGCTTTTCCATTTGTTGGCATAGAAGTCCGTGGCTGTTTCTTTGGCCACACAGAGTGAGTACTTTTAAATACGTAACCATCCTTTTTTCTTCATAAGATGTACTAAAGTGTGTGGGAGTACCCTTTAGAGCCATTTGAAAGCTTAAAGTTCCAAAGACTTTATAATTTTTTTCCTTAGTAAATTATTTATTTCCTAGAAGGAGAAACACTGTATATTTGAGACTTGTTAATTTCTGGTTATGGTACAGCTATTGAGTGTGCTTTAAACATCCCTTAATGATCTCAGTGCTGTTAAAGTGTGAAAGCTTACGCTTTTTTCCAGAATGAATGAGGGCTTCCAACTCCTTGGGTGCCCATTAGAGAGGAAAACTTTTATGAATTTTAATTATTTAAATTTCTTTGCTTAAAAGAAAAAGGCAAGGAAGAGCTAGCAGAAAGGATGGTGGCTTTGTTTTAAAGGAGAAATGAGCTGCTTATCAATCCTTGCTTGCTTGTTTTAAGTCTTTTTTTAAAAAATCAGTCTCAAGTAAAGACCCAGTCTAAATAGTCTGGATTTAGATCCTGTTAAAAATAGATTGTGATGAGACCAATAGACTGTGATGAGACCAACAGTCAAACTGGGGGCTTCATTTGTTTTGTAAAGAATATTGTTATTCCTCACAAACAGCAATGCAGATGTTTAACCAAAAAAGTCTTTCTGTTCACATACAGCAACATGAATCATCCACCAGTGAGACACAGTTCATGTGATAGTCAGTTGAATGAGTCGTATTCATCAGTGAAATAGTTCTTTGCATGTCTTTTCATGCAGTTCTTTGTCACTTATATTTACATCTTCCTAAAGAATATCACAAACAAAATTAATAATTCATA
>VZTB01006461.1:26190-49977 GCA_013397245.1 Thryothorus ludovicianus
TTGGTTGTTCCTGTATTTAAAAAACACCAAATAAAAAATATACCAAAACAACATGGGTGTTCTAGAGAAACGGAGATTTTTTTTTTTCTGGGAAAAGAGGATCTGGACACAGCAATATGTATTGTGATGATGATCATAAATTGCAAAATAATACTCTCCTGCTAAAACATAAGTGCTGCTTGCCCTCTTTCCCAGACTTCAAAAAAATAGAGTGGTGAGCACATCGTAGGAGGGAAAACCAGACTATGTTGATTTCAACACTTAAATGATTCCTATGCTTAGCAAAACAGAAGGAATACAAAGTCTCTACCATGTAGAAAAAGCAGTTTATATATGAGCATTTCCAAGAGAAACCAGGAACAGAAGGGGAAAATACTGTAAAAAGAGAAGTAAACAGACCTTACTCTTGCGACATTTCCAAAACTAATATATTCAAGACATGGGCTGGAGAGAGAAAACTGAAAAAATGCTGATCAAAACAACCTTCTGGCACAAAGTCTACCCTGCCCAACAATACCTTGTAACTTCTACCATATGGACAAAAACCTGCAGTTTTGAAGGAGAATGAGGAGCGCTGATTGGAAAGCTAACAATGAGGATGGCAAGGGAGAACTCTCTCTCCTAGCTGGAGTTCTACCAGGAGTAATAAAGCAATGACTTCGTTAGCAGAATACATGCTGGCTAGCAGATGAGGACTGAATGCCAGTCACTTACAGTGTAAACAGAAGAGCCAGGGTGGTAATTCATTTCATCTACAGATCTGTATGTGTTTTGGGCCTTCTCCAAGACAGGCTCAAATCCTGGCATCTGGAAACTCAAATAAAAGCGTGTCAGACTGACTTGTCTCTCATAGCATCCGAAACGCTGCTGCCACAGATTTATAAATAAGAGTACCATTTTTTGCAGCCATGGGTGAGATGAAGGGAGAAATGCTCTTTCTGGAGGAAACAGGACATTTTGCACTGCTGCCCTGTTGCAGTGTATTTTGCAGTTTATGATACAGGATTGAGTTTTCTGTTGGTCATTTGACATTTATAAGGGCCTACCTCTGTGAAGCACCTGTTTTCATACTAGGACAGACATATCAGCATTTTTTCTTACTTTGTCATACTGCCTTTTATCTCAGCCCTTTACTTTTGGCAATCTGCTTTTCCTACCTTTATGTTAATGAACCTTTATGTTGCTTCTTTCCTTGATACACCTCAACCAACATCATCTGTTAAAACATTTGTAAGTCCCTCAAATCACTCCTGAAGTTCCTGCTGTGGTACTAACTGGAAATGCTGTGTGATATCAGCTAGTTAAAAGAGCAGGAAGGATGGAACTATTTGGGTATTGCAAATACATCTTAGGGTTTTTGCCTCCCCCTTCCACCTGTGATTGCTACACCTACCTATTACAGCCTAGCTCAGCTAGTCCGTGTGCTTTTAGTGACAAAGATTACTTAGCTGTGTGCCTGCCCTATTCTTAGCACAGTGGGGCTCCCAGTCTGATTTACAGCTTCTAGCTCCTACTATCATACCAATAATAGAGAGTAATAATGATAGTAGCCTCTGTAATTCATGTTGTCCTTGGAGAGCCTGGGCAGAATCTTTAAAGCCAAGTTCTCTGATCTTTTCAGTCTTCTCACTTTGTGGCAGGGACAATAGGATCCTAGTGATGGGTGTTCCAAGGAAGCAGCATACCTCTCTGCCTCTCTTCTGCCTTGTACCATTTTGCATGATTTCTGCCACCTAATCACAGTGTAACTGTCACGCAGGGGTATAATGTTTCATTTTCCTGACTCACTCTGTAAAATAACTCAAAAGTAGGTGCTGAGATGTGATAGTTGAATCTCACTGCCTGCATTAAAAAAATCTCAGGGTAGTTACTAACTCAAAAGTTGGTTTCAAATTTGACTGGAAAATAGGATGATCTGAACTAACTGTATTACTACCTTAAAGCCTTGTCAGGTTAGCCATTACATCAGTCACTGAAACACCTGTGGATGAAATGTAGTTGGAAGGGCTTGCAAATGTCTTACCAAGCAAGTACCTTTTGAGAGTGCAAAGCTGCAGAAAGTACAAAAGGCAAGAACTACAGTCAGCCTTGAATGGGAGAAATAAAATGAAACTAGTCTAGTTAATTAATGGAAGGAATTATTTTTTGACTCAATAGAAGAAGCAACATCTGGGTTTTGTAAGGACTGCTTTAGACAAAACAACCTTGTTGTGGTTAAACAAAGCTTAGTTTTTAGTTAAAGAGAAAAAATCTATCAGTTAAGGTGTAAGGGGGAGGAGAACTATTAAAAAATATTATTCTAATTCTCATTGCTCTTCTTTTAGTTCTGTTATTAAAATTTTCTTTATACCCTTCAAAGTTTGAGCCTGCTTTACTCTTGTCCTAATCCTATCTTGCAGCAAAAAATAAGTATATTTTAGTAAGCACACTAGTGTTTAACAAACACTAAACCCATCACAAACCTTTAGCTAGTTTTTACTAGTAACAGCTTAACTCTTACCCTTCTCTTTGTAAGTATAAACAGAAGCACCAAGACTTTTGAGTCAGGATTATTTTATTTATTCTATTCTGTAAAATGGTCAGTCATTTCTAAGTACATTTATTGGGGGAAAAAAATACTGAAAAGCAAGTCCAAACTTTGTTCATTTACTAAGAGAGGAGAATGAGAGTTTATTCAGTTTGGTAGAGGTCTATTTCTTTTACTGGAAAACATTTTTATTTTTTTTTAAAAACAAGATAGTGCTTGCCTCCGAGTTAAAGAAATTATTATTTTGCTCACATAATTCATTCACCTTAGCTTTCATTTTAGTGAAAGGTAGTTCTGCTGCAGCCTTTTCTATCCATAAGCTACCTGCAAGAGATTCTTTATGAAGTTTTGAGGTTCATGATGACATGATACTTGTGCCTTCTGAGTGAGAAAAGAAAGGGAAATCTTCCACCAAAGGAAGTGGCAGAACTAGAAATTCTTCAAAGAGAGAGGAGGAATTTTTTTTTACCAGTCTTATAGCACGTTGTGTGGAAATAGAAACTTAACTGCACAAAGTCATTTCGGAATTCAAACTCTGGCTGACACTAATAGAGCTACTAGAATATAATTCAGTTCTCATTCTGAAGAGGAAGTAAGATACCATGAACTGGCTGAGTAATGACTAAACTTCAGAGGAGATTCCAATATTAAGAAAAAGTTAATGGTATAGGTCTGAGAGTAAAAACTAAGTGAAATACTGTCTTTGGATGTTTCGTGGGTGCTACTTAAAAATATTATCCCTGGGGCTTGCAAATATGGAACAAAAATGGGATCCATGAGGAAAAGTTGTAAGTGAGGGCAGCTGAATGCCATTTTTTTCTAAGTGGAGGAAGAGAAATGTATTTCACATTTTAAATGCTACTGTTGGGAAAGCCACAAAAAATGGTAAATCAGCCAGTAAAAGGGAAATTGTAGTTGCTGAGATTAACTAGAAGAGTAAATATCTAAGGGTATGGAACCAAGCAGTGTTACTGTCTTCCATTGTATTCAGCACAGGAAGCCTGGGGAAATACTTTGCTGAATTTTGCAGCACCTTAGGGTTTATCTTTAAGTGTATCTCTATTTTTCACTTATGGCAGGAAGCACTCTAGTTTGTTTTCATCAAGTAAAGACTTTCCAAAGTCAGCACCTTAATCTTTTTTAAACTGGCAGGAAATATCTCCTTGTCCTTTCATTTTCTAAGCAGCTCCCTTGAGCTGTCCTGCACTCACTGCTCTTTAGTGACCTATTGTCTTTCTAGAGGTGCACTACAGTGTATATGTATCTTTAGCCTTGATTCTTGCAGCCCCACTAGCCCAGACAATCTCAGAAAACAGAAATGAGGTTTTTTATGCAAGGCTTGAAGTCAGTCGTCTATATGCAAGGATAGAATCAAAATCTTTAAAGTAAAACAAACAAAAAAATCCCAATAAGTCATTAGATCCAGTGTTGTGAGGAAAACACAGTGGGCATAGCTCAGTTGTTGGTATCAGCTTAATGACCTGTTTTCATTAAATACAGGTATTTTACTGGAGGCACAGAACATGTCTTGTAGGTATATATTCCTAAAGGCTCCAAGGCAGCCAAGGATATTAAAAATTACTGTGTCAGACAAAGAGGTTAAAACAACAGTAATAAGACAAAGAAATAAACCACCAAGACTAGATCATCATGTTAAAATAGTGTATCAGTAACACTGTTCCTGTAATGAAAGATTACATTTCACTCAAATATTTTTAGCATCCATCAATACAACAGAGAAATCAAAGCACCTCTTCTTTTTTTAGCCTTACCATAGCACTTTTCCACATCTCTCTTGAAAACATAAACAAAACCAAATGCACAAATGAACATTGCCATTTATCAGGAGGCAAAATGAATTTCATAACTACTGCCCTGAGTTGCCTGGCCCCTCTAATGCGCAGCTCACCCTTCTCTGTATGGTGCCAGTGTAATTGCCTGTGTGGATATGGGTTAAAAGTCAACAAAGAATTTATTATGAGGTGAGAGGCAAATATCACTCCATCAACATCTGCCTATCAGACAGAATAAAGTGACACTGCTTGTCATAGCTAGTGCACTTTAGTATTTAATATTAAATGCTGTATAGTATGTTTATTAAATGCGTGGAAGAGTCAGTGTTGGGGCAGCAGCTCTTGATTACAATGCTGGATGGTACAAGTTAGCAAAATTCACATAGGACTATGAAGAATTTCAGTGGGACAAAATAAACTGAATGAAGAAGTAGTGCCAACTCAATTTTCAGTCTTGATCAATGCTAAAATGTAAATTTGAATGGCTCCTGGCTTGTAAAGGGTTCAGAGCTAAACACTGCATTGAAGAAAGGGATGCATGTTTCACTGTAAACAAAACACTGTAAAAAACTTTCAGTGTCCATCTGATACTGAAATAAAACCAAAACAGAATGCTAAGGGTTATGAAGGGTGGATTATTACACAGCAACTTTATAAAATCCCATTGTAGAAAAACTGAGATATATTAAATGAATGAGCAGCATTAAGTAAAATGCAGAAGGGTAATCCCAAATTTCTAATACTAAAACACTCAAGGATGTTCAAGAAAGATTCACTTACCCAAGTAGATTTTGAAAACTACTAAGAACAATAATGGAGCAACATTTTATCAACAAATAAATAAGCTGCTGAATGGAAATAAAGGAGAATTGAGCTAATGCCAATATTATTTTATAATAATTAATGATAGGGGGTTTTTAAAAGGCTTGTTAAACATCATGCTTCCAGTTTAAGACATCCTCTATTGTGAGTAAGGCTGAGTCTATCACTGTGAGAAGCTGTATCCTATTTTTGAGTCGTAATTCCAATTCTTTTCATAGACAATTTGAGATGATTCCTCAATCGGAAAATCAGTCAATGATGCCGTATGGGAATTTGAGTGTCCTGATGTTGGGCTCTGTGTTGCTTTCTGTGTAAGCTTTCTTTGGAGATTCTGCATTAGTGGTAGCTTGTTCAATAGTCCCAACAGGATAAGGCTTTGTGTGATGGCAGACATTTAATGAAAGTTGTGCTCCACTGTATGCAGAAGGCCTGTGTGCTTTGAATACGATTTTAGTATCATCTTTCATAGTGTGTGGCTCCACTGAACTGAGGACCATGAGCTGCTAGAGACATGGTACTGAGACAGAGCACATTGATAGTACCATGAATGGTTGCCTTTTTTTATTTAATTACACTGTTTAGCACTCATATTCCCAAAAGTAATGCTAGAAACCTTAAAAAAAGGAATGAAACCATGAGGCAGAAACTGTTTTTAGCAAGTCATTACTGATGAGTATTCAAATTGGCTGGGGTAGCCTGAAGGAGAAAACAAAGGACAGGCTTTGGAAGGAACCAGTCTTAGAAGCTGCATCTGAAAATGTACTACTTGCTATTGACCTAACATTCTTTCTTGGGTTTCAGATTTAAAAGAGAGCTTTGGAGTTCTTGATAAGTCTTACCATTTGCATCATACTTGATTCGCTGTTTCCTGTTGGCCAGGTTCAGCTCAACAGCTGCTTTTTGCATGAACATGCTCTAGATGTCTTTTAAATATCTACTGCAATTTTGAGTGCTGTGAAGAGTAGTATAGAATTTTTAAAAAATTAGTTGTATATGATAGAGGAAAATAAAAATAGAGCTGTTTATTCACACAAAGTATGAATCATCCTTTAATTATACAAATAAGGATTTTACCAATTTGAAAAACTAATATTCTTCTGGGACTGGGCATAGGGACAGCAAGCACATCATCTTCTCTGATTTAGCACTCATGTAAAGTACCTTGGCCAGAATTTTCCAAAGAACCTGGTTCCTGCAGTTAGCTCTAGATATGTCTTGATTAATGGTTATCACCTTTTCTGGCAGATTTTTCTGGCATTCCTCTTGGCAAGGAGTTTTGAAGATGTAGGCCAAAAGTGTAACTGTGGGCACTCAGACGTACTCTTCATCTTAGAATATCCTGGTTAAAATTGAGAAGAAACATTGGAAATGTTTTCATTCTATTTTTCAGCAAATAGTTCTTCATGTAAATTGGCCATTAATTTGCTTCCTTTCTGGGAAGGTGAAGAAAGAAGTGAAATATAGTTGATGCTGTCAGAATCTTCTCTGAAACCCAGTTAGTTTTACAAAAATGTGGTCTTAAAAGATTACACTTCACTTAGGCTTTACTCTTCCTTCTCCCTTCCCAAAAAAGCGATAGCAGGAAAGCGATCTATAAATCCCTGTGTCCACTTTATGGCATGGTGCCTCAAATGATGAATGCTGACACGTTTTGATTAAAAAAAAAAATGGAAGTCCATAAAAAAATAAAATCAGCTTAGTGAATTGAATGTTGCTTCCTTAACGTTTTTCATCCTGAACTCATTTAGTAGGGGAAATGGATATTTCATCAGACATGGATTTGACGTTCCATCACATTATACAGTAAACAGTACAAACGATGTTATTTTTTTTAAATGGAGAAGCTGGAGGAGCTAAGACAGTAGCTGCTGTAAGGCACTGGTTATCTCATTTAAACAGATATTAAATGTAGGTGCCAGTGGTGTGATCATCAGCTGCTTCCCACTTTGTGAATAAATTGCTTAGAAGGAGTCTTTTTTTCCTACCAGATGTGACCTAGATTTAGATTTCCAAAGGCAAAAGAAAAAAAAGTCTATTGTGTAAAAAAACAATTGTGGGTAAAATGCATGGTAAATGAGCTTATCTCACTTTTCCAGGTGTTTAAGCTAATATGTTATGGAATTACAGCTTCATTTATGAAAAATAATTGAGGAAAATGTTCCAGCAAATCAAATTTGGATAAAGGCTTAGTATAGTTATTGTGTTGTTAGCAAGTTTCTAAATGGAAGAAAGAAAAGGGAGCCAGTATAGATAATAAAAATACAGAAATTTGTGAATCTGTGAAGAGGCTCCTGTAAAGGGTCAGGCCTGGCAGTGGTATCCCACCTGCATTGTGGTCCTGAAAAATATCTTGGAACAATAAAAAGAATTATATTCCTGACTTATATTCAATGCATATGAAAGCAGGATTTTTTTGAAAAGACCAAGCATTGATATCTGTTGACCCTGGATAAGATTAATGACATTAGTAGGTTAAGTATATCAAGATCAAAAGAATAACTCCTTTATTCTTTCTCTCATTCCTCTTTTTCTTTTGTCGATTCCATAGGGGCTGCCACTCGCAAACCGGACCCAGAGCCTGAGAAGCAGACAGACCATACTGTTAAAATTGCTGGAGTCATTGCAGGCATCTTGCTGTTCGTCATTATATTTTTGGGGGTCGTGCTGGTAATGAAGAAAAGGTGAGCAATTAGTAGATGTTTTCCCTGTCCATATTCATATTGCATCTCCTATGGCAATACTCAGTTTGAGATTGGTAAAAGTATCCAGCCACCTTCGTACCCACAGAGATTTAATGTTTCTGTCTTTGTTTTATATGTGACAACTCGAGGTTAATTATTCTAGCACTTCTTACATCAGTACTGCATGATGGACTCTAATAACAGGAGAATATCTTGTCTTGTGTGTCTCCACCCTATTTGACAGATCAGCTGGAAGCTAGATGTGGTTTCATTCTTGCATAAGAAATAAGAAATCCTTAGTCAAACAGGAGCTAAAGTAATTTGTGCTAAGAATGAGGTCTATATTGTTCTGCATAAACTTCATTCCCTGAAAACAAAGGAAAATGTTACAATGGTGCTGGATGTTTCCAAATGCTGGTTCAATACACTTATGCATTGAGATTGTTTTGCTTTGAATATTATTTGAAAACTGCTACATTGCTAGAAATGTAAGGCTTTTAAAACTGTTTGCCTTTCTCAACACTGTAAGAGGTAAAATAGTAACAGGAAAAATACAGCTAGGGAGGTGGCACAGATAACAAAAAAACCCCATATGATCGTAGAAGCTTAGTCTAGATTGGGAGAAATTAATTAGCAAATAGAATTAAGGTTTCAGCTTCTATAATGAGCAATGTGAGATTTGCAGCTGTTAGAAGTGGGGTTGGGAATGTGCGAATGCTGTGTAAAAGGGCTGAGTGACAAATTCTCCTTCCACTTCTGCCACAGTCTCCTTACTGTGTCCCATAACCCCTCACCTCCTTGCTATTCCCCTTGAATGCTCCCCTTTTTTTTCCTTTGAGAGCAATCCTGGCCTGATTTGGCTCATCCCAACCCTGTGTGGTTTTAATTGTATGTTAACTAGTTTGGCAGGTCTGAGATCATCCAAACCCCTGAGCTGCCCGAATTTCTTCCAGAATTTGAACAGTGGAGGTGCACAGCAAAGGAGGCAGCTGTCTGACAGTGCCTCAGGGCAGGCAACAGAAGTAGCTGCTTTTCACTCTCCTTGAAGACAGAAGCAGGGCCATGAGTTAGAAGGGCTCTGTGCAGAGAAAGGCGAGCTGTGGCCAGGGCTGGGGGCTAGGTCATGACAAGAGGTATGTAAAGCATTCAAAAGCTGCCATACAGAAGAGACTGAGACTTAAGCCCGAGGGTGAGTCTGACTGGGGCAATGGAATTGACCCAGTAACCAAGTCTGCTCAATAAAGTACATTGTAGCAGGGTTTAAATCTGTTCTGACTTTGCAGTACTTTCTTCTTCCCACTTCCGATTTCTTGCATCATTCATGCCTTCAATTTTAACAGTTGAACTCCCAATCTCCTCCCTAGGGCTAGACTCAACACTTGACATGCAGAGGGGAAGGCTTCTTGGATTTTCTGGCCAATCCTTCTTCACACAATTCCTGACCAGCATTCATCATTCTCTCTTTTCAGTTTTGAGCCTCTCCTTAAGTGTTTCTGCAAAGGTAGAATGTATTCACCCAAGGGAGACAAGTTATTCTTAATCTTGAAGGGAGAGCATTGCAAAATGATCCAAATAGTTTCAAAGTGAATAAGGTTTCTGGGTCTCTGGCTAAATGGATGCTATGCCAGCTCCTGCTTAATTCTCTAGAGAAAAACTCTTTGATAATCTAATTGTTAGAGGCAGGAGGGCTCAGATCCTAAGTGTTTGCATTAATGCAGAAGGATACTTGATTCCTTCTGTCTACCACAGCGGAGTAATTATTATTCATAGTAATTCTGTTGTTAGAGAAAAAGTGCATTATGTGAGCTTCCTTGGTTTTTGGAATAAATCTGCTTGCAACAGAGATGGAACTATTCAGAATAAGTCCAGGAATTCTGTTGCCAAACACACACAATTTCATTGTGTAGTACAGAAAGAATGATACCAATAACTTAAACATGTCCCAGAATGATGCTGCAGCCTTGAACAAAACAAACTGAAATGAGTTGAAGCGAATATTAAAAAGTAAGAATGGTTCATTTGTGTAACAGGATGTGACTAGGCTTTAATGAGAGTTTCAGGAGGTGGGTATATTGTGTCCCAAGCCTCTAAAGCATCTGCTGTAGCATAGATGATCTTGAATACAATTACACTCATGACTTAAGCAGAAGATGAACCAATTATTCAATAGATTGTTATTGGTGCTTTAATTCAGTAGTCTGCTGAGGGCCCCTATGGTTTCACCTTGGTTCTGTGTATACATTATGCATTTGAAGAAAACATATAAATCATGCCACAAGCTTAGTGTGACCTTAGTGGTTTTGCAGTTCTGCGATATTTTAGGTGCTACTTTGGGAAACAATCTTATCAAGCTAGTGTGCCGTTTAACTTCTGCACTTGATCATTTTATTTCATTTACTTTATCAGGAGCTTTATTGCTATAAAGATCTGAGTGAAAAATAAAATAGCACCTTGTAATTCAGTGGCACCTTTCCCCTGAGAACCACTTTGTTCTCTGCACTATTATGTTCAAACTGTCTGGGCTATAATGGTGGATTTCACTGTGCTGAGTCTGCGTGCTTTGAAGCTTGTCTTGTTTGGAGCTGGCTACAGCAAAATCCCATTCCCATTCCACTATCCCAAGGCATATCCCGAAGCTAATACTGTATGTTATTTATTCTACCACAGAAAAGAGTCTTGTGGGTTTGATCTTCAGACTGCACCAGCAAATGAAACAGATTCTGTTTCTGGGGCTTCACAATGCTTAATAAACTTAATATCAAACCATTTATTTCCATTGTCAAGAGATTTGGGACGCAGTTTCACTCGTGTGATAACCAGGACTTTGTCCAGCCTATTCTTTAAATATAGCCACCTCATTTCAGTCAACAATCGTTCTTTGCTTGATTGGTGCCAGGCACCACAGATTTTCACAAATCAATCTCTTGAACTTTTAATTCAGTAGCCAAGTAGAGAAGACAAACGTTCAGGGGGGGTTTTGGTGCAGCACAGACATGCCTTGGATATGCCCATTATCAAAGCAGTATGTAAAGAAGTTCTGCAAATATTAATAGTCATTAAGCAGCATTATTGATTTCACTATATAATGATCTTCTGAAGTAGCTATATCATAAACCAGAGAGATTACGTGGCCTAGCAATTCAGAGCATGGTTTGGAGTCACTAGTGAGGGTAGAAACATCATGGATGCTGTAGTATTTTCTGTATGGACACTCAGCTTTTGACTGAAGTAAACCAAATTTGTACACTTGGCACATGGGGAAAAATAAGACTGTTAGTGCTTTCCTCTTTAGCTCTCCACTTGGTTGTTCATAGCTCTTCATACATTCTGTTCTATTTTTTCTTTAGCCATTAGCATTTCTGCATAGAGGTGTTGTGTAATGTGGTCTAGGAACCTGCAAGCTATTCCTAACACCATTGTGGTCATATCAATGAAATAATTATTCTCTGTGAAGTTAGAATAATGCCAATAAGCTTTCCTCTCCTCAGATACGGTCTGTATCTCTCACATAAGAATTAACAGAAAGTTAGATGAAAACAATACATGTGTTTCCACAAAATTGATCCTCAATGAAGTAGATTTTGAATCTGATCCGGAATGTTAAATCTTGGGCAAGGCTCAGTCTTTTATGCATAGGATTTTATAAAAACATTAAAAGTAAAGAATGCACCTAGTAACTTCATCTTTTGGTCAACTTAAAGTGGAGCAGTAAAAATGGGAGTACTGTAGTTACAACCTTTGGAGAAGCAATAGCAATTAAATCAAGACTTGTATAAATTAGATCACTACTGCTTTATTTTCTCCTTTCCTTCTTTTTCCTTTATATTTTATTTAAGTTAAATTTAAAAATTTTGCATACGTTGGTAAATTAATGGTCCAACATTTGCTTAAAAGCCCTTTTTATGTGTTTGGGGCAGGTATTTCCGTTGGGGCTGCCATTTTGTTGCTGCAGTGGGAGTGCAGTAAGGAAGCAGTTATTAAAATTTTATTCCATTGGCTTCTGATTCAGTTGTTGAAGGGAGTTTTTCTGATCATAAAAAGGCTATTTTGTTTTGCCTGGTTTTAGTTTCTGTTTTCAGCTGTCTCTGCCTGAGCCTTCCGTGAGTTTGTAGTGTATGTAATTGCGGCATCTGTGTAAATCAGAGACCTTGGTTCTTGGCAGTGGATAAGGAAGGGATTTGTGCTCAGTGGAGCTGGGCTGGGAATACATTGTTCCCATTCCCTGATAGCAAATCAGGCTGTTCAGTTATACATACACCTTTGCCAACAATTTCAAACACTTAGGATAGAAACTGAAGATAATAAGGCTGAAGGAAAATTCCAGCCTCCTCTCCCTGAACCTTGTTTTTCCCTGTAGGCCAACTACAAAAGAAAAATAATAAAAGAAAACATTGAGGTAATGACACAGTTCCAGAATTTTCCATTCTGATGGGTCAATCCTTCTGCAGCCAGCCTCCTGTGCTAGTTTTGGTAAATTTTATAGTGGGTCATATTCTACAAGTGGTATTCATGAAATTAATTTATGTCTTCAGTCCTGAAGGAGTTAAAAGTGCTTAATATTGTCTATATGCAGAAACAGTTTATTGACATAAAATAACCTCACTACCAAGAAGTGACTGACGAGCCATGCTTATAAGAAGATTTGGCCTAAGTTGGCCGAAGTCTTTGCATCAGGATCTTTTTAACAGAAGAAGACTTTTCATACATAGACAGAAACTTTAGTTTGTATTCATAATGTAGGAGGGAAAATGGAGCTTGTCCATATGTCTTAAAAATGCTAAATCCATTCAGTTATGAATGGTGCTCTAGCATGTGACCTGAAATGCTTGTATAAAACTTGCAAGAATAAAACTTCCTGTTTCTGCAGGATTTTAATGTTTTACCTGTGTCTTTCACTGTATGGTATTCTTGAGAGTCAAAACCTTGGTGCTCTTTTTCAAGGACTTTTATATGGAAAATCTCACAACTGTAGCAATATAAAAATAGCAATTTTTCTCATGTTACACAAATTCTTAATGGGACATTTACACGCAATAAAGTTCCTGGATTTTCAGCATTTTTTTCATAAGGAATAATTTATCTCTATAACATATTTGGCAGAATTCTGCATATAAGTAGCAGAAGTGCTTCACTGATTAATTGTATTTATTGTTGTTTCTCAAATTATTATACATCATTTAGAAGTATGAGAACATTTGTACTAATTACATTAAATTTCTCTTGTGGCAACATATGGCAAGAAACAGGGTTGGCAGTGTCATGAGATTCTAAATCAAAGTGAGAGAATGAGTAATTCTGCAAAGAAAGGTAGGGGGAAATACAGTTATGACTGAACTAGTAAACAACCACTTGCTTATAGTGCAGGTAAGTGCTTTGATAGGACCTGATCCCATGCTCCCCATGGAATGCAAAGAAGCTTGCAATGGTTTTGCAGCTTTCTCCTTACTCTATTCTTAGATATCTTTTAAAACTAACTTTAGCAGATATACATTTTCTAAATGTGCCATGTAATTAAATATGCAGCGCCTAGCCTCTTGTGTTTGAACAATACTGTTTGCATCAGAAAAATGAGAATAAAAACTGGGAAATATTTCTAACGGCATCTTCACACAAAGAAGATGAGAGAGAAAATTTGATGAAAGCCTAGTTTTCAAAGGGATGCCTGAAGCATGTAGCCAGAGGCAAGTTAACATTAGTTATAGTCCTTTGCAAGGCCTGTTTACATGTTTCCTCTGTAGTCAAAGGGCTGTATGCATGTGCTGTAAAAATTACAAATGCCTACACAGTTCCTTTCAGTCTTTTATCTTACCAACATGTGAATGCTAGTTGACATTATGCTCTGAGACGTTTTAAGATCTCCAGCCTTCTTTTAATTGCAGTCAATATATGGAATTCATTTGCGTTGAAACTTGCCCTTTCTGGAGGGCTGCAGTCCTGCTTGTAGTGGGCTCATAACTGAGGGAGGGAGGGAAGGATATAAAGCAGAAGAGCATAGCTGGAGGGCTTCTATACTTTGTGCTCACACAGAGCCTGTGTAGGTGGAGTATCTGGCTGTGCAAGAGGTTATGCAAGGCTGACTGAGCCCATATTTGTCAGGATGGTGGTGCTAGGTCTCCCAAGTTGTTTTTTGTGGCATTCACATGGGCAAGAATAACATGGATACGGGATCAGTTCTTATCTCTGCCACATGGGGAAATACCACCAATATAATTTTAACCCACAAGGATAGACTTCTTATTTGCATGACAGTAAGTATCTTTTCCTTCTGAATTTAAAAGGTTATTTAAAAGCTGAAATATTAAAAGAGGTTTGACTATTGATTTCCCTCCTCTGGAAGCAAGTCCTTTCAAAGACCAGACTGACTGCTTTAAGTAAAAAAGGGGATAAACTAAGATTCTATAGTGCTATGATAGGAAGAAGAGCTGCTTCAAACATATTCTGAAATTCTGTAATGCTAAGCTTCTAACACCATGCTAGAATTTCTATATCCTTATTCCTAATGCTCCTCAGGTGTAATCAGAAGTGATTTAACACTTTATTTGGGAATATTTGTGTGTATAGTATATGCAGATATAAACAGACATTAAATATCTAACATTACTTAGTAGGTGTACCTTAAAGTGGTTTGAATTAACAGTTGGAGATGCATTATATGTTGTACTGCTCAAAGTGTTACGGAGTTTGGATATGTAACCTGTCTATTCCAGAAACTTTGCATGATATGCCCAGATATACATTCTTGCTACCTTTCATTTGTGTCACCAGTTCAGGTCTCAGTTTCATCTTGGTTTTTCATACATTAATATTTGACTTTTCTTTCCTTCCATTTCATCTTTTCCACCACTGCCTAATCCTCCCACCATCATGGCAGAAGAAGCTATCACTCCTACACTTATTACCTGTAAGTAACTTCTTTGTCATCAGAGACACACTTTCTGCCATGTTGTTCCATGCCTAAGTAGTGAATGCTAGTACTGAAAGTTCCTTTATAAAAGCATACTTTGTAAAAGTTTTGCCAATATAAAAACATGGTCAATAATGTAATCAATTACTTAGCTTTATAAGAGTTTCTTATGTCTCATACTGTGCATTAGAGTCCTTTGAACAACATTATGCAAAGAATTTTTTTAACTGAGAAGTAGTAGGTAAAAATATCACTACCGTGTCAATAAGAAATTTTCATGCCTAAATAAAACTATTTTTAGAATTTATTTAGTAGTTTCTCATTTGTAGTGTTGAAATTACAGCATTGGCCAGAAATGTACAAGCATTTCCATTTGCTGCTGTGTACATATTACTACTTTTTTATGAATAATTGATCATGCATAAACATAATGAGTTACCATTTCTGGAGTAAATTTCAAAGGAGAGAGCACTAAAAAATGAGGGCAGGATGAAGCATAACTTCCAGTAAGTAACAATTTTTTTTGTTTTGATACAGTCCTTAGTAATACCATTATACGCTTCTTTATTTACCCAAAGCCTTGCTTCGTTCCCTGTTGTCAGCAGGTAATGAATGAGAAGGGTTCTTCTGTGAATTTAGCAAATCCCTTTCTGAGGCTGTTCACTTCCACTTGCTTTCCTGGTACAAGGAGTACATAATAGCAAAATTCTAGGGGTCTTGCTTAGTTGCAAAATGAGATGCATTTAATCTTGTATAATCCAGTTGGCCAGCAGCAAAAATCAGCTATCCAGCAGTTATCTGTTTTCTTTAAACCTCAGATTTAAAAGTCATGGGAACCTACGAGGTATTTTTACATAGTTACAGAAGTTGAGGTGTTACTTGCATAAGACAAATTTAAGTACCAGTTTTTAAGTACATATGGTGATAACATGCTCTTGAACACATTTCAGTGATGTTTTTGTTTAAATGCAATTTGAAGTTGATCATTTTCCTTTCTAGTTGCACTTCAGACTTCTTCAGTACATGTTTTTCTGGTTTATATTTTGAAAAAGCACCAAATATTTATTTATAGAATTAATGGAAAAAATTATCAAATGTTTTCTATCTTAAAAACTTGGTCTTCAAGAAATCAAGCAGAACCATTTTCAAATGAATTAAAGCAACTAAAATTTAAACCTCATAACCAAAATTCTCTCACTTCACAATATACGGAAACTGTTCATGTGGTTGGTAATTCAGATTTATATTACCTTATTTGACACTTTATATATGGTGCAATTTTTTTAAACTGTTGTTTAAAGTGGTATATTAATGTAATGGTCAGAAAAAATTGGCTTTTCCACACGTACAGAATTCCAAAATTTATTTCTGTTTCTGAGATAAAAAGACTTATTTTCCATGAAATACACCTTAAAAAAAATTTAAATGTAGTTCTTCAAAATGACAAAAGAATATAATACAGTAAGCCATGTAGCATGGTCTTGCCTTAATAAGTAAATATATTTAAATTTATATTTTAATATGATTCATGTCTCAAGGCTAAGTCAAAAACAAAATTGAAACAAATGGAACATTAAGTGAAACACTGTTTCATTATTTAGAGATATTGGATTTTATCTTTTTTTTTTCTTTTTCCACAGACAAAGGAAAATGCCTGAATTGAAATGGTTTCTTCAGGTTTTAGAAACAGATTTTGTCCCTAGTTTTTCATTCACAGAGACTGTTAATAGTGAATGGAATAGGGCATCTCAGGACTATTTGAAGTACTCTCCTAATGACTTCAAGAAAATATCTTTTGTTAGTGTGATAGCAATTCAGCAACTTTCTAGCCTGGGTTGATTAACTCTTCCAAAAGAAACTGTGAGATTTTGACCTCATACTGTTTTGTTCACCATCTGGAAAAAGAAGGGAAGAGCCCTGAAAAGTGAAGTCAAGATTGGCTGTCAGTAGGAGGAAATATTTTGGACCAAATTCTCCACCTGTTTACTCATCACACAATTTCACTGAAATTGGTGAAATCTTAGATGAATGCAGGATTCATTACTGTTTTATTTTTAGCTTAGGAAGTTGGTATGGATTATAAAATGTTCTATATTTTGAGAAACATAATTTCAAGTACTCTGCCATTGCTAATTTACCACTTCTATACTGAGTATCATATTCAAATTTACTGATTAGTCATTGTAAATGCAAGCTGTAACATCCAAGTGAGCATCTATGCACTGAAATAGTTACTATTGTCTTGTGTGCTGCTTTCCTTGTGTGCTGTGGGCTCCTTTTCCCTAGCAGACTGCAATCTCTGCCACTTCTAGATCCATCCTAAATTAAAATTTAAAAAGGAAAAATTGGCAGATGCCTAGCGCTGCTGATGAATCATCAGAGGTGGACCTACAGCTGTGCATATTTGGCAGAGAATTATTTCTATTTTATCTTGTGTTTACTAGTTAGTCAGTCAATAGATATTACAGAAAAAAGAGTTGAGTACTGCTATTGAGAATTCTTTTTAATGGGCCTAAGTACCTCTGCCAGTCTTTCCTCCCACTCTTGCATTCCTGACATCTGGTGCATTTTTTACCTTTCACATCAGTCAGGGAGCAGATTTTCTTTTTTTTAATTTTTTTTTGTTTGGACACAGTTAGTCCTCTGTAAGTTCTTTTGTTCTTAAGATTAGAGCAAATTTCATGGTGCTCATTAAATCTGCAGCAGGTCTTTTGACTTGGCAGTTGATTCCAGGTGGGAAAAAGGAAGAATGGAGATGGTGTCATTAGTTACACTGGCAATGAGTGATATTCTCAGCATGGCAGGTGGCACTGGCGCAACTGCTGGCTCCTGACACATTTTCTGATGGGCAAAACCCCCGTTCCATGGTCTGAAGAAGGAAAAGTGCATTAGTATTTTGTTGTGTAATTATGGTTAAATGGAACAGGTAAGGCTGTTGCTGAGGCGACAACGAGCGCCACTGTGCTGACCTTTGGCCTTTTGTATTTGAGATTTTCATTTTTATAAAGATTCTGCCCTTGGAACTCATTAATCATTTGTCAGGAGCAAACAACTGCATTACATAAAAATTAAAGCATCAGAAAAACAAATTGAGTGAGTGCTTGGACCATTAGAATTTACTCCAGACACTGTTGCGTGACGGGCCACCCCAGATTCTTGGGCAGATAGTTACAGACTGTAGCTTTTATAAGTTCTTTTCTATAAATTATTTTTTTATACTGCTACAAGTAGGACGAACTCCAAATCAAAATGCAAAGTTGTGAAGGCAGCTTTTGATGCTTTTCCTCAGTTTGAGCTTGATATCAAAATGATATGTTATGATTATTATTCAAATTAAGTACTTATGCAACAACAGTGCTGCACAGCAGTTAGGTGTATAATGTTATTATATTTTTGTGCCTTTTCACAAGTCATTTCAGCTTGTGAAAGGTGAAGTAGGGAAATAGGAGACAATTATTTCCCAATATTCTTATACAATGCTAATCATGTTAAGATCTTAATAGTGTGGATTCTGCTATTGTGTGTCCCAGCACTAAGAATTTAGTTAGGTGCCCTAGAACAGAAGTGCATCACAGGTGCATAATCTGTATGGAAATCTCAATCCCAAAGCCTAATGCTATATTAAAATATTTTTATAGGACTAGAGGCTCTGTTGCCTGGTACTTGGTGTATGACACTGGGGAGAAAATTTCACCTGTTAGAAAACTAATTCCACAAACATTGAGCTTTTTCATATAAATGTGCAGAAAACATATCCTACTTTTCAAGAGAATTTGATAGTTTGGGACCCAGTTGAAGCACGCTTTTCTGGTGTATCTAGCTTGAGCTCAAGAGCCTGGCAGTCTGTTCTCAGTTTAGTTCTCTTTTTTCTCTAGCAGATACTCAGTGCTGGCTTCTGTATCTCTGTACAGAAACTTAATTTCTAGCTCATTTTCCCAGTCCCACTGCCATTGACCTAGTACTTAGGTCAGAAAGCACAAGGTTAGTAGATTTGCTAAATGACCCTAATAATTAAAGTAATAACATTTCCAAAAAATCAATAGTGTCAAAACTGTTTTAGCAGTGATTTCTGGATAATTCCAGAGAATATGCAGCCTTCACATTTAAAACTTCTGTAGTAATTCAAAAAGAGTGAAAGAGGTTAGAAACAGTCCTGTTTCCTCAACTGCAGCTGCCCCTGGAACCAGAACAAGATCATTTTCACATCTTGTAATTGGAGGAGAGAATTGAACAGAAAAACATGAATGTGTTTGAGCTGTTTGATCTGTTAGACTATACCTGTGATCTCTTCTGCATCTTTAAATTTGCAGTTATATAGGCTTGTATCATAGAATCCTGTAACCAAAAATAACTGTGGATTTCTGCAATTGTCTTGTAAGCTGGACTTAAATGATACGGGGATGTCCCTGGAGTTTTGTTGCATGTTGCAAAGACTACAGTGCCAACATACTGAAATCTCCAGGTATTTAGTGTCCAAAATACGGCAAGAAGGGTGTTCTGCTAAATCACCATTACTACAAAACACAATTTTGTGCTATGTGCTGTATGCTTTATGTACAGATGTGCAATATCTAGCTTTTATGCACAGATAGCAAGCAGGGTCAGAATTAGAATACATGACATAATTTTTTAAAATCTATTTAAATGTCATTATTTCTTATACTGATTCCTTGTATCTTCTGATTCTTTTGGGTCTGATTGTATTGCTTTTTAGCGAAGGCTTACATTCCCATTTCACTGTAGAAAAAAATTGTAAATAATCCTTAACACTTACTTACTTACTGACCAGCAGTAAGTAATTATTTTTAAAATTTTATTCTTTCTGAAGTGTATGAGGGAGCAGCTAATGTTTTTAGTGGCATGACTCTGTTTCCTCTTTCTTGTAACCTCTGTCATTAGTATTGTTGCTGTTACTGTTTTATCTCATTGCTGTTTCCAGTGAACTGTTCTCATCTCAACCCTTACTTTTGTGCGTCCAGTTCTGCTCTCCTGCCTGCCACAGGGGGAGAGAGAGGGGAGCTTAGAGTGAAGGGGGGTCTCTTTGATTTGGAGTGGTTTCAGTGGGAACACTAAATTGGAGAATGCCATTCCTAAGCCATGACACAAATTACTGTCTGTGCTCCATTAGTGTCAAGCAATAAATTTGCAGATGAGCTGAGGTTTGGAGATTTTTCTGTCCTTAGAGGGCAACTACTTGTTTGGTGAAGGTACCAGACATTTAGTGAGGGAAACAATCTAACTGTAGAAAAAATAAATACTTATGCTGCCTAGAGAGGTCTTTGTTCTTTCCATGCTATTAAAAGCTTTGTGTTGTTTTCTAAGCTAATATATGGGATTTGAATTGAATACTGAGATTGCTTTTAGAAATGGTGGAATCCATATACTGTTGTAGGATAAGCCTGAAAGCCTGTCTTTATTGTATATAACATTGAGACACAATTCATATACTTGGGAGAGAAAGAGATGATAGTGACAGCTATGTGTATTTAAGAAGTTATCATTGTATTTGAGTATTTGTGTTGCCATCCCATGTGACTCTTGTTGAGGTATTGTTACCAAGGTGGCCTACCTTCTCTATAGGACTGTATATTGAATAAATTTTCAATTAGCTTGTTGACATTGGGATTTAACTTTCTTAAAAATTTGATTCCCAAATCAATCATGCTTGCTGTCAACAGCAGTCATTCTAGGCACTGAGATTTTGCCATTATCAAGCATCATTGTTGAATTATACTTTCAAAGACGGTATAAGGTGAATCATTTTCATTCACTTTGTTCCAAACTTTTCCCTCAGGAAAAAAAGGTGCTATTTATCTGGTTTTTACTCTGAAATTGCATTTCTGTATACAACGACATCTCAAAATTGAATTTAAATACTTCCATTTTACATACACAAATAGGAAAGTGAGTTTCATATTTTAGTATTAGTATTTATTTTATAAGGGAGTAATGGTGTTGGAAACTTAGTTTCTCTAAAAGCCAAACCTGCGATTACACTTTATGTGATTGTAAATGTGTTAACAGAAAGTAGAGAATTTATGCTGCATATTAAGACCAAAACTCACTTCATGATTTATGTTTGCCTGTATTTTTTTCTAAAAGATTGAAGTGTTAGTTTTCAAAATGACATAATGAAATATTGAACTGATTGACAGAATATGTCTGCAAAAGATGGGAGTACAAGGAATAAGGTGAAGGAGGCATTGTATTTCTCCTGATCTCAAGGAGGACACGCAGAAGAAAAATGCTTAAAGAAAAATGGGTAGAAGAAACCATACGGTGATTCTAACCCTAAGACTTCATAGCTCCAGTAAGCCACGGGCTTCGTCACTTCTGTGGTACAGATAAGAACAACTGTCACAAGATGTTCCTATCTGTTGAGGGATGCCAGCACGGGGCACTGAGGTGTTGGAGTCATTAGCATTGTGATAGCTTCTACTGAGTGACTTTTCTTTTTTGAGCTTATCTGAAATCTGTTCTCTATCGCTAAATCCCCGTGGAGATGCTTCACCTGAAATACATTTATTGAGCCTATCTGCAGGGGTTATGGCCTGGTTAACGATGATCCACCACAAGGTAGCATCTATCACTGTTGAGTGTTAATTTCACAAGGAAAATGTTCTAATCTTAGCTTATTTTCCTACTTCTTTGCATTTCCTTTCTTACCTAAAGTACAGCTTGAGCTCCCTTGAAGAGTAGACTGACAGATCCCCAAAGGGAAAAACAGTGGTCATTTGCTTTCTGTGGTGTCTAGATGACCAAAATCATCTTTCATTTCCAAATTTTCTTTCTGTCATTTTTCTTGGTCATTGATTTCTTGCACTCATTACCTGTTTCTGGCATGAGAGGATAAGGAACCATATTTCAGGTGCTTTCTTTTTCTACTTCTGATGACTCTTACCTTCTGTTTCCACTTGAGAGTCTGTGCAACAATTCTGTCTGACCAGGGTCCTTCCTAATTTCAGAGTAATATTGCACTTGCAAAGCATAGCTGGGATGATTGCATCAACTTTGGAACTGAACATCACAAAAGCTAATCAAGCAAGGAACCAGAGGGATGGTGTGAGCTGGCATATCTAGCAAAGCCTGCCTGGCATTTCTTCAGCCCCAGATACCCAGTTGTGAAAGAATATATATTTTATGAGGCTTATCATAGTGTATGCTAGAATCATGACTCCATTTCATTTACAAATGTACAAGAAAGGATTTGTTATTACTGCTATTATTATTATTATTATTATTATTAGACTTTAACATTTAGTATATGCTACAGAGAGAAATCTATAGGACTGTCAAGAAAGTCTTGCATAATTCTGTCAGTTCCTGACACACTGATCCAAATAAAAAGAAGCAGTAGTTCAAGCAGAGCAGGATGTTGTAAGGCTTGTGCTGTGAAATATCTGCTCCTGTGAGTACTGAGCTGGTGAACATAGATACGGACTTTTTTTTTCTTTTTAGTGGCTGAAGCTCAGGGCTGTTTCTGCATTTGAACTGAGATCCCTCGGTGAGATATTGAACCAAATGTCTGAGAGTGTCTTCATTGTACTCAGTTCACCTGCAGAGGGAGGTAGCTCCTCTCCTTCATTCCCATTCCCTGACTCCTCTGATAATGAAAACAAAAGTTGGAGCTACCAGAGACATATGTGTTGGTAGGAAAGGCAAAGGAAAACATTTGCCAACCTGTGGATTTCACAGTTAAACAGGAATGAGAGAATCAGCTGTTTCAGAGCAGTTATACCACACCTCCTGTTTCAAAGTGATAGTGTTCTTTCCTCCTGTGTTGACATCAGTAGCCCAAAATAAAATCTTCCAGTATGGATTTCATCAGCATGTTCTTATTGAGTATAAGAATGCAATCTACAATATTTTCTGCAGCTAGATGATTTTTGCTTACATTTTAGGTATAAAGGCTTGTATTTTGCCATTTATGATCCTATTTGGAAATTGTCAAGGGAAAGGTCGCTTCAGATCAACTAAGTTCATGACTTGCAGTGTATTTTCAAAAGCAGATGAAATACTGAATGCTTTGTATTTACTGACTTATTCAGGTCAGATTGTCATGTTTAAGATACATGGTAGATTAAAGCTCTGTTCCTTAGCTATAACATCCTGGTGTTACTGGCAGAAGGACTTTCCTTTCTGCTTACCCACGTATGGAGGAGTCATGCCTGCACTTTGTTATGATTAAGATTATATAAGATAATTTAAACTAACAAGAGAAACCTGTAAGAGTGTTAGTAAACCAAAGAAATTACCTACTCTGTGCTCTCTGTGCTCTAAAAAAATAAATTAAATAGAGAATAGAATTCATTGGTTGTATGTTGAGTCCTAACACATGCTCCTAGCAAGAGCAGAGAGCATATTTTTTTTTTAATTATAGGTATATGCAATTTCAACTGCCTTTTGATGGATTCCAAAGCACCATCAATGTATTCTGAGGCAATAGTACTGAGCATTCATGGAAGTGTTTTGTCCAGTCCTCTGTCCAAAAAGTATTATACCTAACTTACTCCTTAGATCCTAACATTGTTATCTTTCTTTCAGCTTCTTGTTCAACACTAATGTGCCCAGCTCTTAAACCTGCCTCCTTATTCTCTTGTCCTTTTACTTTTTTATCTGTCTTCTTACTCTGCTCCTCCTTTTACTTACTTCTCCTATTCTTTATCCCCTTTTCCTTTACCCTGTCCCAGATACTATAATGTTTGTCATTCCCTAAAAAATATTTCTTTAGGACTGCCTAATTTCATTCTCTGTGCTCTGTGTTTTCTCTGGGGATTTTTGCATTGGGGATTGTTTCTTTTGTTTCCTGGGAAAACCATTCACTGGTGTTATTTGTTTATTTTTTTCTTATCTAAAAACTGATTTAGGCTTTTAAAATATTCACTTCCAAGTTGAAACATAGCATGTAGTATTTTATATTCAAAAATGAAAAAAATTGTCTTAAGCAATTGAAAATTATTTCATCATGAAAGCCACAATATAACACTAATTTTAGGAAATATATGAAATAACTGCATATTTGCTTATATCAAAACAAGGTAATTCTTATTGTATTAAGCA
>VZTB01006465.1:0-26370 GCA_013397245.1 Thryothorus ludovicianus
GAGACGTGGAGTTGTTGGAGCAGGTCCAGCGGAGGCTACAAAGGCAATAAAGACAGTGAAGCATCTCTCTTACAAGGAAAGGCTGAGAGAGTTGGGCCTGTTCAGTCTCAACAAGAGATAACTGAGAGGGGACCTCATCAATGTCTGTCAGTATCTGAAGGGAAGGTGCCAAGAGGATGGAGCCAGGCTCTTCTCGATGGTGCAAACAATAGCAGAAGAGGCAAGAGGCAGAAACTGAAGCACAGGAACTTCCATCAGAACATGAGGAAGAACTTTACTGTGCAAATGATCATGCAGTGAGACAGATTGATCAGAGAGGTTGTGATGTCTCCTCACTGGAGATATACAAAATCCACTTGAAAGTTTTGTTTGATAGCCTGTGAATACTGTATATATATATGAAGATATATGCAAGAATCAAATGGATCTCAAATTTGAACAGAGAGCTGCCACAAATAACTGCAGAATATGTAACTAAACAAAAGAGAAATCAAAAGAGTCAGTAAACATCTCTTCATAGGAGAAGCATTTTCCAGATTAAGGGCAATGTTCTCTGCCTGAGTGCCTACAATTCTAATATTTCTAATTTTTTGCATGCAATAAAAGTTCCTTATCAGTAAATATTCTTTATGATTGTCTTCCCTTTTACCACTCTACTACCAACCTATTCAAAATATAATTATATTATATGAAATATCAGGAAGTATTAGAATGAAGAACCATAAACTGGAAGGCAGGCACTACAGTAGCACAAATATTAGGAAGATTATTAGTTGCATAAAATATTAACAGCCATGTTATTTCTATTGCTTATGAAGTTGTTGGTCATACAATAATTGTGGTATGTTATTTTGTACCTTAATCCCAGGCATTTCCTGTAGCAGTATGAGAAAGGATGGGTCTCTCCCACCAGGAGATTTACCTACAATTCCCCCTGAGAGGTGGAGTCATCCACGTTTCCATTTCTGACTAATATGGATTCCCATGTCCATGACTGGGTGCAGGTATTAGGGCAGAGATACTATGCATTCCCATTCCTTTAGAGTTCATTTCCCAAATTGATGATGCTACCATGACATCAAATGAACCTCAAAAAAAAAAGAGAAAGTTCAAGTATGTCAAAATGTTTCAACATTTAACTGGCTGTAAGATGCATAAACATACTGCAAATATCAATCAATTGTGGCCTAAGATGACGGAATCCATATAAATTATGTTATTTTTCTACCCCAATTAAACTGTGAGTCAGATATAAATCTTTTACTGCTAAGCTTCTTACATTTTCAACATCTTCTCTAATCACCTGCAATTTACTTCAGTTGCAGCTGTGCAGTAGAAAGGGTCAGAGGAAAAAATGACAAGATATCACCTTCTTTTTCCATCTTCCATATTTAAAACCTGCAAGGCTACACCTGAAACAACAACATTCATTAAGTCTTAAGAGGCAAAGACTATACAACTCTCAATTTCTACTGAAGATATCAAAGTAAGTGATAAGAAGCTTTTGTATTTGCTGGGTTTGGCTGGAAGACTTAATTTTCTTCAAAGTAGCTGGTATGGGGCTGTGCTTTGCATTTGTGCTGAACACAGTGTGGACAATTCAGGGGCATTTTCATTTTTGCTCAGCAGTGCCCTGACAGTGACTGAAGCCTTTTCTGTTTTTTATACTGCCCCAACAGAAAAGAGGTTGGGGATGTGCACGAAGTCGGGAGGGGACACAGCTAGGACAGCTGACTCCAGCAGACCAAAGAGATATTCCAGTGCATATGGAATCATGCTCAGCATATAAAGAAGCAGAAAGGCAGGAACATTTGGAGTGAGGGTGTCTGTCTTCCCAAGTCACTGTTACACTTGATGGGTCCCTGCTCTCCTGGAGATGGCTGAACACCTGCCTGCCATGGGAAGTGGTGAATGAGTTCCTTGTTTGGCTTTGCTTGCGTGAGTGGATTTTGCTTTCCCATTAAACTGTCTTTATCTCAACCCAGGAGTTTTCTCACTTTTAGTCTTTTGATTCTCTCCCTATTCCACTGAGAAGTAGTGAGAAAATGGCTGTGCAGTGTTCAGTCAGACACTGGGGTCATAATACGACACAAGCTTTGCCCGGATTTTCTGAAGAGTTTATTTCTGGAGTTTCTCTTCTGCAGAGAATGAGAATATCAGATTATTTCTAGGCTGAGGAGGGAGCAGGGACTAGAACAGGCAAGAGTTTTTCCCATGTAAAAGAAAAAAGATAAAAAAGAAAAGTTGCTTAAGGGAAGAGTCCATTCTTCCAATGGGAAATAATAACAAATGAAACAGAATAAAATGGTCAGGTTGGATGAAATATTTATATGTATAGCAAATGATATTTCTCATTTTTCCTGTTTTTTCTGATCCTGCAGTAGTATTTATTTATAGAATATTGGTATATTCTGGAGAAGAGCATACATTTCCCGCCATATCGCCACTCCAGTTATGACTAATTACTTCCTTGAAAATATATAAAAATAGATAGAGTTAGATTTGACAGACAGCTAAACTAAGGACACGTGTGAAGCGAAGTTTAAAAAAAATTGGGGTTAGGAGGGGATACGATGACATGTAGTCTGTCAGGCATCTTGCCTGAATATTTTGAAATTCAAGCTGGCTACCATTTCAAACAAAAAAAATCCCATATCACATGGACCTTATAAAAACTTAAGGGAAAAGCAGAGAATTATTTTCACTAGGAAGGGAAGCAATGCATGTAAAGAACAGCTGTAACATTTCATAGACAGCAGGTTTTTCTTCAGTGTCCTACATATGTGGATTAAGCCTTAAGAGTGTGACAAAATTGGTAGACAGTAATAGCAATCCATGAGCATTCTAGCTACAAACATGTGATTGAGCTTCTTATCCCAGAACTTCCCATTACCCAAAACCCATTATTTTCCCAGGGCCTCAGTTCTTTCTAAAACATTTTCAGTTTCTTCCATGCATGTAGTAATTCCATTATTTTGTTTTCGTGCTATCTTTTAAAATGTGTACTTAGCTAGCAGATAAACAACTCCAAACTTTTAAACGCTTGCATTTTGTTTTATATTAGTCTAGTCTTTTTGAGCCAAAGAATAAAATAAAGGTAAACATACTGAATGCTACTGATAAGAAAGATTGATTACTTCAGATTTCTCTTTGTGTTTACTGACAAAAGGCAGTGTGCAGTAGCATACCAGGTTTGTTCTGAGTGAAAAATGAAGCCTAGTTGGTAGATTAACCATCTACAAAATGATTCCTTGCAGAGTACAGTATGGCTCTCTGCACTCTAATATCTTATGCAGCAAATCTGACTAAATTACATCTTTAATAAATCATTTAGTACTTAGCACGTTTTGCTAATTATTTGAAAATACTGTAATCCTACATTATTTATATGTTAATTTTTTTATCCTAGAAGAACAATACTGCACATAGTGGATTGGCACATTCAGTAAACAAAACAGCAGTATGAAATATATATCTACCAAGAGAAGCCACCATAATTTATGCAGGAAAGTGATCATTTAGGATTTGGAAAAGGCTAAACATTCAATGCATTCTACTTAGTGCCACTAGATATCCATATACTTCATACAACCGTGGAAAAATCATAAGTTACAAAAATAAAGCTGCAAAATATGAAAAGACAGATTTGTAATCACAATCATGCATGAACAATTACATATTTCAAATATAAAGATCATTCAAATAAATGTAACTGATGGATAATCCTCACAGGGTGCAAGTCAAAGTAAACAGACAGTCCACTTTAGAAAGTGTCTAGTGAATTGATTTAACAAGTTTAATGTGAGCATCAGTGTGGGGCTATTACTGATCGTAAGCTTTACTGATGTTATTTGTTCGCTTGGAAAAATACCGCTCTTTGGAATGAGCACATTAAGGCTAAAATTGCAGAGAAAACCCTATTACAACTTTATTGCTGGCAAATTGGAACCAAACCTTGTCTGTATATCAATTACTTAGAGTTACCACAGAGATAAATCCTTTTTTTTTTGTATAGGCTCAATCTTGAAGACAGTGATGAGAAAACTCCTTATTATACCCTACCAACATCACTAGGTTTTCTTAGCAATTTCAAGAAATTGTCAATTAAGTTCTTTTTATTAGGTTCCAAAAGCTGTTAAGTCAAACACAAATCTATCATAAGGCTTGTAACAGCATGTTATTTAGGCACATTTCAATGTTACACTCTGTCATTATCCACCTACCCAAACCCTAATCAAAAGTTCCCATAAAGTGAAGGAGTTTTCAGTTCTCCCATCTCAAGGTTCAGATAAATTTAGAACTCTCATTTCTTGCAGCTGGCCATATGAGTAATACCCATTTAAGTGAGAAGAAACATCACTATTTAGATGGTTTTAGACATCAATACAGTTGTTTACAAGATCATTAAAGCAGAAGGACACACTACTGTGTCATTTGCACAATATAGTTAAAGCAATAATATTTACAAATTCCACCAAATTTTAGTACAAATGCATTGTATTTTTATGGCCGTTGCTGCCTGGTAGGGTTTTCTTTTAGACAAACAGCTATCTCTAAAAATGACTTGATAGGGAAAGTTCTTGTTCAGATCCCAGAGCTGCAGCACTGAAATGGGCTGTACTCCTTGCTCCCTGAGTTAAGAGAAATTAAACTCTTTATAGGAATGATGCTTTCCAGCCTTCAAAAAGAGTAAAGGGGCTGTTATTTCATATAGGAACAGCACAATGAAGAAATAAGCAGGTCTGCTATCAAGACAGCTACTTGTCAGATGTCCCAGCCAAAGATAGAGCACCTGAGAAAAGGTAGAGGGAAAAGAAAAGAGACTTAATTTTGATGATCTATGTCTAGTCACTTTACTTCAATATTTCTACAGTGTTCACAGTTCAGACTAAATATTAAATGAGACTTGATTTCTGCACCTGGTGATGCATGATCCAGATTTATTAATAAAGGAATTGTATGGAACTCCGAGTGTCCCACCTTTCAAAAGAAACGGGAAATTATTTTGCAGTCATCTAGTTGGATCTCACAAACTGATGAACAGGGCTACTTTTGTTTGGACAGAAAAAGCAACATGCTATGAGCATGAGCATCTTAATATTAAAAATGCTACCTAGATGTGTTTAGAGCTAAAGGGATAGCTGAAATGGCTAAAGACACCTTAAGATAAATTAACATGTTGCAAGAGAGGAAATGTAAGTAGTTGTACGTAGGAACAAAGTGGCAGAAAGACTCAAAAGTTACAACACAGTCTTTTGTGCCCAAATATTTTCTTTTTTTTCTTTGCTTCAACAGCTGGCTTCATGTACAGCCATCCCAATTCATTCTAAAGCATCCTGACTAGCTGGTCACAGGCTAATGGCATTTGAAGAGGAAGAAGGTCAAAGCTATCATTACAGTGGTGACAACCAATCACAGTGAAAAAAAAAGTTTTATTTATTACACTTAATATAAGAAACCTTTACTGTGGAATATAATTGTACTGTCACTACACACCAGAGATTTTTAATCCCCAATCATTTCAACATATTTTACACTTCATTACCTTTTCAGTTAGATATTGCAAGAAAGACTCTCTTGAGTCTACACAAAAGCCTTAAAAATTCTACTATTTTTTACTCCCATATTTCACCTATAAGAAACAGTGGATGATGAATTTCAGTGAAGGAAAATACACATATTCTGCACAAGGTCGGTAAAGAATACAGAGGGAAAAAATAGTCATAATATTTTGTTAAGTTTTCTAAAAGATCTAACACTGTTTCTGAAGCCATAAAATCATAAAATATATGTAAGTAAGATGTTTATAAGAACTTGGGTATGATACTGTGGCACACAGTATAGTATTGTCTTAGCTAAACAAAATGGACTACATATCTCCCCAATAATGCACAGAGCTTTAACAAAGAAATACAAAGTTACACTGCCTCTAGGAGCAGATTACCTCCTCTGATTCTCATAAGTTCTAATGAGTGTCACTGTGAAAAGGTAAGCTATTGTATCACTGTGGATTTTATTCTATAAAAATCTATCACAAGCAGTCAGTTTTTTCACCTAATATAGGTCCCATGCCTTATTCTGTACTGATTGAGTATAATCTAGACTTCATAACAAAAAAATAGCACTTTTGACATAATGGGGGTTGTCTAGTTAATGGTATCGTAACATAAAAATACATTTTTGTATTCTTTTGTTCGTTTATTGCTAAATTGGTAAAGTAGGCACTGAAATACTAATCGTGGAAAGTACTATACACATGGAAAGAGATCTGTTTTGCTCCGAGTTTTATCTTACTTGTGATAAGTATTGAAAAGATTGTAACATTCATTACAATCTCCACTTCAACACAAATGGACCATGCAATAAATATTTTTTTCTAAATTAACACACTACAGCACTCTTACAGCAAGGAAACCTCTGACCTCCCTACACTCAATTTCACTAACACATCAACTAGTCTAAAAACATCACTGTTTTTCACAAGATTTGTCAAGTACATGTGAGTTCTTTTTAAAAACAGCCTGTTTGCATTCTCATAAAAGTATACTTCTGCAGTGTCAAAGAAAAAGAAACACAGTTTGTGACATATGAAAACAGTACACTTGAAGAAAGGCAGTGAACAACCAAAATAGAATTTGCCTTTTTTATTTAAAATATTTTCTTCTTAGTTTTGAAATTTGTAAATGCTGTAAAATTAACCCAATATGGTCTAAATTGTGATTCTGTCTGAACTGATCTTTATTCCAAAAAATTATTTCCTTGTCAAAAAGATACATGAAAAGAAACCCTTTAAATTCTAGTAGAAACCAGAAGATAGTGCCTAGGAAACAAGGGACAGTGAAGAAAAAATGAGGAACTTTTAATCTGAAATAATTCCGAAGAACTATAAAATAGAATCATGTAAATAAAAAAAAAATAATAAAAAAATCTCAAAAATTAGTTCTTGTCTGCTTTCCACCATGTTTTCTTCAAGGCTGGTTAAAGCAACATGCTGACATCAAGCAGATGTAACACAATACAAAAATATGTTCTTCACTTTGAAGAATCATTCAGAAGCTTTATTCTTGTAATAACCAGCCACCACACTAAAACGTATTCTGGAAAAATGCATCAGAGTTTGTCTTACCAGACAACCTTGGGATATCAGCATCAAAACAAATTAATTCTGCAGTGGGATCCTGACCTGTTGCAAATAACTTGCTATTTTCTTTGGCAATGGAAGGGCTGGCACTATTTTGACATTGAGTTTTGCCACCAGTTTCACTGCACCTGGATTTTACTTGCTGACTGATCATTTACAATGGGAATTTATTTCTGAGAGGCCATTCTTTAGGCTGTTTTGAGCTAAAGATAAACTGAGAAAAATTTTGGCTACCAGAACACTCCGCATAGATATGAGGCCCAGAATAACAATACAAGTTGATGTCTACCAGCAGTTCAATTGTATAATAATTTTCAGTGAAGGTATTTCATATTTATACTGATGAAAATATGACATAGCTAGAGGAATGTGAGCTCCCCAGCTGGAGTTTTACTAGGATTCATCAACTACAATGGAGGGCTTATCCACTGGAATCTGGTTGGCATGATATAAAACATCAATGACTGAACTCTCACTGCTGGTAAAATTCCATTTAGTCAGCAGACTGATGAGTCAGAAAGTAGCTTAAGGTGAGGAAGCTAAAAGTTATTTAAGATTTTGCACTTAATTCTCAAAGTCTTTCTACAAGGCCCTCTTTAACATGAGAGAGCTAGTGTGAAGGAAAAATATGCTAAAATGATAAGTGATTTGTCATGAGTAGGAATTTAAGGCAGACTTCCCCCCACACTCAATTCTCAGTTCTCCTTTCAGGGTGAGTGAGGCTTTTGGCAGTAGAAAGAGACCAGAAGGAGCCTTTGTTTACCCCTGGTTCACCTGGAGTTTGTTCATCTGAAAGCTGGAAATTTTCACCCACTTATCTATGAACAGAATGGGATCTAGACAAGCTATTGGACATCCAGCTACTACACCTATCAAAGACACAGAAATCCTATTTCCTGCAAAAGGCAAGACCAGCTGAGGCTGACAAGACATATTCACCTTTCTTTTCCATAGTATGTGTAACATCAGTTTTATGATCTCGAAAAGTTATATTGAAAAACAGAACATCTGGCACTGCAAGATGTTACACTTAGAGAGTACAGAATTCTCACCTGATCAAGGATATAACAAAAGTTGAATTCTACCATTCATTTCCATTTTTGATCTATGTATTTTTCTCTGGTGCTTCAGACTTTAATCAAGTTTAGAATCCTAGCATTGACATATGAAGTACATCAGTAGATCACAGTAACTTGAATAATATTAATATAAAAATCACCTATCCATAATTTCCAAAAGACGAGGTTAATTTAGAAAAACTTAGAGAAACTTTTCTACTGAAATTTTTTCTTTTTTTTAATCACCAGACCAGCTATATGCTTTCTTAGTGAAAGTAGTATGACAGGGACATGCAAATAACAGACTATTATATACTAGAGGCATTTGTATATAAGAAAAAAAAGAATATTTAGAAACATGCAAATTTCTAGAGGTACTGTTATTTTTAGCGCCATGGAGCCCTTTTCTCTTTGTGTAATTAAGGAACATACACATTTTCTGAAACTCCTTTGACAAAGAGATAAGTAGATAAGAACTCAACAAAATATATTAGGTAGGATTTGGTTAATATACATGAATTTCAAAATTGTTTGATTAAAATAAGAAACATTAGAAGAATCAATGTAGTAATAGAAAACTATTTATTACTTTGTCATGTTTTATTTTTCCTTTTTTGCTGTTGTTTTTTTGTTGTCTTCCTATTGGTTTCATTCTTTTATGCTTGCACCTATTAGCACTGATCTCAGCCATTCCGTGTTGTGACAACAGGTGAAAAATGGCAGCATTAATAAGTTGGTAAAAGGCTGACCCATACAAAACTGGTACAAAAGACAGATTTTCAAATATGAGAGGACTGTAAAATTATTTTAGTCTTTTACAGAAAATTGTCAGATCAGCAGACACATGCTAAGAACTGACTTATTTAAAGCTTTAAGACTATTTTCAAGTTGGATCAATATGCTTGTCTAGAACCTTGTTTAAGAAAACTATTCACCATGCAAAGTTTTAAATACACAATATCAAAGAATAATTTTTGACATTTTGATTCATACATGCTTATAAAGCTTCAAGACAACATGGTTTAATTATAAAACATATTTCTACTGCCTTAGTCATGCCAATTAAATTTGATTGGATACTTTCTTTATTCAACAAGCCCCTTTCATGTCATTTTAATTTACTGTCAAAGCAGCCTGAATATTGGAAACTAAATTATTTACTACAGCCCATAAGCCAATAATGTTCCATTTGTCTCTTACAGAGGGAGACTAGACTAACAAGATTATTAAGGACATTACTTGTTATAGCGAATGTCCTTCACTTTATTTGAGCTTCATGCTGTGCTTTCAGAGATCATACTTCAAAAGAGCTCCATTTCATTCCATCACAGAACTTCTGATAGAAATTATTCTTTACTAGCTTTGTAATACTCTGATCATAGAGAAAGTGGACCTGATCTTGTTGGGTAAAAACAGAAGCTTCTTTTCTAAGATAAGTACAGAGTTTATTTGTGTTAAACACCTTTGATTCATTCCCTTGTGCCAATAACACAGACCAGACAGAAATCAGCTAAATTTATCATACAATGGTAACATCTCAGAGATTTAACTCACAAGGGCCTTGTCTATGCAATGATTTCAAACCAAATTCTGAAATCTAGTGCATGTGGTTAAAATCAATCGTGTAAGTTCTTTAATACGCTGTGTAGAGAATGCAATAAAGGTAATGCAGAACAGGCTTCAGGAAACCAACAGATCTAGCATTTCATAAAGAGAGACTTGAAAAGTAGATTACAAATTGTCTAAGATATAAGCCTGTCATACAGACTGATAAATTGAAAAAGGATTACAAATACAAAGAACAACAGAAAAGATAATAGGCTGGGGAAGCTAATTGTTGTCCTAATGTTGGATCCACTCTGCCTTTTTGTTATGACTCAAGTTCAGCATGACTTTGAACTAGATTATTAACTCAAAGCAAATGAATTACCTAGTTTAAATCCATGGAACTGTCTAAATGACTAAACACATTTAAATCTTTTTCTTAAATAAGATTTGAGATTTACTTGTGATACTAGAAAGTCTTTCAAAAATCATAAAGGAGTAATGAAAAGCAGAGAGGTTTTTAAAAACTTCCTAGAAAAAGTCTTCAACTTCAGAAAAATCTGTTGTCATATGGGGGAAAAGCTTTCTTTCAAGAGGACAGAAACAAAGGTAGAAGATAAGGTGATTCCTCTACCCTCGCAGATATACCCAAGAAAAGCACCCTTCTCTGTGCAATGCACTGCATGCTGAATTTCAGATAGCATTAATGAAGAAGAGACATTACTAGCTCCATTTCTTCTGCATAAAAGATTGACTATCTTAAGCTAGGAATATAAATTTGAAATACTTGTGAAGAAAGAAACAGGAAAATAGCTTAGGATCAGTACTGTAAGTCTTGCCTACTTACTAGCACTGTGAAAGCTAGGATTATATTGGGTTTGCCATTTTTGTCCATTTCAATTGCCTTCTGCTTTTATGAAAAGCTCACATGATACAATGTGAGATCTGTGAAAGAGGAAGATGATGACAAAGAGACACCTCTCTTCATATTTGTCAAAAAAATGATGGAATAGCCTGATAAATCAAATTCTTAAAAAACTGAAAGATCTTGGAAACACTAGTAAAAATTTAGGACGAAGTATAAATTTTTAAATTTCATTTACTAAGAGTGTGCTTTCCTCAATATTTCTGCATACTTGCTAGGTTATCCACTCAGGAAATTCATTAGTTAGAAGATTTTACATAATGTCTGCTTTTTACAAAACAAAACGAAGTTCCTGAATATGCAGAAATAAAAACTAGGGAAAGACAACAATAATGCTTTATTGACGAAAGCACTTTCTTATGATGGAGGAGGGCATAAGGTGATAATTTACTGTTCCAGCACAGATTTACTGGATAATGGCCAAATATTTCAAAGCAAACACAGCTGTAATGTTTATGTTAAAAACAACAGGCTAGGGTGGCAGTCAATCAGACATTCTGTATCCTTCAAGTACTGACAATAAATTGTTTCTTTCCATATAGCAGAAAGATTGCTAAAGTGTAACATGACAGAAACCTTTGAGAAAATGGTGCCGTCCTTATAGGAAGGATTTCTTACGTGTTTTTTCAAGTACCTCTTAAAGGCAATCCCATTCACCAGCACCACTTAATAATTTTAACATAATTGGAAATGAAACTGAGAAATATTACTACAAATAATGCTGTTGCTGTTAATGCTCAAATCCATAAGAATGGAGAGAAATTTTTATTCTTTATATTCAAGAACATCTTGAATCTCTTTTACAAACCTGTATTGGAACTGTGTATGTTATGCATATAAACAGTGCATTAGAATAGTTAATATCTGCTCTTAACAACTGAGCAGAAACCTGTCTTTAAATGGGGGGACTTTATCAAAGTGAGAATTGCAGAGTTTGATTTCACAAAATTGGATATAGTAAATACTCACTTTTTATTCTCTAAGGTAACATGCAACACATCTACTTCATCTGCTGTACTGGGACATACAAAGTCAGAAATTATCACATTTTAAGTGGTCCTCTGTCCTCAAACTAAGACATCCACTTAAAAAAACCCCCAAAAATTCTTACTGTAATGTTTATACATTGAAATGCACTTCATGACTCTATTACACATAGAGACATGCTTTCCTAAAGATGCTTAAATAAAGAGAGTTCTAAGGCTTCCAGTTTCTTTCACGAACCCCAGAATGTTTAATAGGATATATAATTTTGAAAATACTACAGATTACAGAAAATTAAACAGAATTTTTACTTTTCACGTTTAGATTCATTATCTATAGTGTAAAAGCTAGATGTATTTCAACAATCTGAAAGTTAAAAATTGATTTTGTTCGACATATACTGGTGCAAGAGAATCCAATGAGCATTTCTTTCAAGGCTTTGAGAAGTTGTTATCTATTAGTTGCTCACACAGGACAAGTATAAATATTTCCCAGAGACGATAAAAAAAAGTGAAAGAAAAATCAAGAATTTTAAAAAACCAAAACAAATCTCAACTCTAAATTCAAAGGATAAATCCCATAATGTCTATGTAATTTTCTATGAAACAAGAGCATAAGTTCTAATTGTTAAACTGAGTCTTACATCAGCAAGCCTGATCAACATTTTAGTCCATTTTTATTAAAATAAATTTTTAAAGAAATATTATAAAAATGCATGATATTCTTATGTTCTGCAGGATTAAAGATAAATGCAGCATTAAAAAAATTCACCACACTGAAATACATTTTGCATTCCTACATAAGGAAAATTAAATTGGCCTACAATACACATGTGTCTTTCATTTAGGTACTTTATGCCTTTGTGTGTGCATTAATCTACATGCAATATAGGCATGAACAAAAAGTATAAAAATACACTATATTCAAACGAGTCATTCTAGCAATTCTATGCCTGGGAAGAGACATATAAGTGTAAGAAAGTAATAGTCACCATACATATGTATATATTTATATATACCCCCAGGACACATATAATAGGAGCTGGAATTCATCTCAGGGAATTTTGAAGTCCAGTCTCCTGGTTTTTATCCCAAACATTTATTTCATTTGGAACTATGTGGTAGGAAACCCTTCCTTTTTTATATTCATGTATGTTTTTGATAAACATAAAGCTAAAATAATTCAATGGTAAATTAGGCCTTGTAAAACCATATAAAAAGATGCCCAACAAGTAGTTTCATGTCACTTTTCTTGATTTTTCGTTACAGATGTGTTTGTATTAAAAGACAAAAAGGCTGAATTCTTTAACATTTTAGTATGAAAAAATATGTGCATAAACTAATGTGGGGTTTTTTTGTGATTGAACTTTATACACCATGTTCCATTTTGACTGAAACAGTGAAATAACTAGCATGTTGCCTCTCTGAAGCCGAAAGCAATTTCCTTTTCTAATTTTAGTTATGCAAAGCCTATGGGCATCATCAGCATTTAGTAATTAGTTTTATAATTACTGCTGTTTTGCTCACTGTCATTCAATTTTTCTTACAACATGGTCTGGGATTGAAACATCCCACATCCACAGCTGTGTAAATTGCCATCCATTTATAAGACAAAAAAAGTAACATTCAACATACATCATTATTCAGTCAAGAATGTGTTATTGGTACTTAGGTGATGCTTTGAGTACATAAGCTGCACAGTAAAATACAAAGAAAAATATATTTAAAACAATAAATGCTATATAAGACAGGAAAGTCTGGAAAATCTAAAAGGGAAACTAAAGAATTTCCATTAAATGATATTTCAGATTATTACTGATACCAATATCTGTTCCAAACGAGGAAAAAAAAGAATCTATTTCTGTTAAAAGACAAAAACTGGGCTGAAAAACAGTTGAATTCAGAGTTCCTAATAGTGTGGTTTGATCTCTATTAATAGAAAAATTGGTAGACTGGTAACTAAATGCAAAGTCAGTGTCAATACATCTAGATATGATATTCCAAAATATTTTACATCATTGACCAGATAATTTTATGAGCCTTAATAATACAAATGGGTTTCAGTATGACGCATCTGCCTATACCCAGCAACTTTTCTCAAAGAGGTTCTATCACAGCAAAATTAGAGATTTACTAGAATTCTTATGTTACTGTTTTAAAAATATTATATTCCAAATTTTATACTTTTTTAAATTTCTAATTTGAAATTGTATCAATTATGATTTTTAAAGGCAAGAAATGTAATAGTCAAATAAGAATGAAAAATCTATACTTTACCCTTAAAAAAACCCCATAATTTTTTCAGGGAGCAAGAAGTACTCTATCCTCTAGAACATGTGTGGTTTACAGAACATGATCATGGAGAGAAGAAAGTCCCACAAAAGGCTCTGCCAGTGTCAGTCAGCTCCCAGGGATGCCAACCTGCTGGAGCAGAGCTGTGCAAGGGTGACACCAGGGAGCACCAGCACGGATGGGACACCACCAGTGGGACCACTCACACTTGCCATCCCTCCCTTCCTTCCTACCAGAAAGCAGAAAAACAGTCTTTTTAATCTTATCCCCTATCCTTTGTGAAGCTTAGCTAGGAGAAAACAGCTGCTAACAAACATAAAGCTGTTACACACAAAGGGCTAGACTGCGCTCAGCCCAGTGAAGGGATAGAGCAGATATGCTGCTGCAGAGGAAATATTTAGGCAGATTGCTTTCAAGGATTTTTGCAGTGGGGACTGCTATTTTATGTTTTATAACATGGCTAAAGTCTAACATTTTTTCAAGTGAGAAAAAAATTCTAAACATTCTTTGCTACAAAAAAATCTCAATTTAGAATACTTCTCAGTGAAATATATAGCTTTCAGTATGACCCAAGTCAGAAAAATTCATTGTTTTCCCAATGAGCAAAATTTTTAGACCCTTTAACAAACCCTGAAAAAAACCAACCAAATCCTTTGTCTCCAGTTACCTACAAAGTACGAGATGAGATCCTCAGAGTCAAGACTCAGGCAGCCACCACAGCGGATACTTAATGCTCCTGCAGAACGCCCAGCCCAGCCCAGCCCAGCCTCTGCCTCACCAGCTGCAGCCCAGCACAACCACAGCATCCCTGGAAGCCATGCAAGGGGGTTTGTCCCCAGGGATGCAGGTCACCCAGGAAATTTATGACACAAGCACCCAGCTATGCCTTTGAAAGACTGATGCCTACACACCATATCAATAACTGGCTTTCATCTTTTCAGAATTTTTTCTGTTCGTTTTGGAGTCTTTGGGATTTTTTTTTTCTTTTCTTTTCTTTTTCTTTAGTGTATGGGCAAATATAACTACCACTACTGTTTCCCTTTGTTCCCTAAAGAAACTCAGAATGCACATAATTTTTGAGTAGAGAAATAATTTCTGCTTTTGAACCTCTGAAAAAAGCCAGTTGAGGGACTACCTAGCTATATGTAACTAGATCATTCTTTCAGAGAAAAACAAAAGGAAACAAAAACCCCAAACCAGGAATCCAAACATAAAAATCTGTGAAAATTCATGTACTTGTGCCTCAGAGGTTTTGGCCTTCATCAGCGAAACACATAGATCCACATATGAAGCTTTTTCATCTCTGAAATATGCAATAACACTTTTATTGAAACTGCAGGAAACACACCTGAATAAAACCCAGTTACTTCCAACAGAACTGAAGTATTGTGTGCATTGATACACCATTCAAGCTGGATGAAAAGCAGGTCCTACACCAGGACTTCCACTTATTTGAATGACATGCTACACAGTATTCAAAAAAAACCTGCAAAATATTCTCTTCGTGTGTTGTGTAGGACAACTATTATTAACGTATAGGAATATCATTACAGAAAAATATTTTAGAAGTTGGAGTTACTGATTGACTAGAGTCTATTTAGATGCCTATTTACTCATGGGGAGACAATTCTGTGGCTAAAAGCTGAGAGAAGAAGTTGAGCTAACCCTCCTGCACTACAAACAGGAGAGCTGCTTTGGGAATTTTCCCTGGAAATATCCTCTTCACTTCAGTTGGATCCAGTAAAACAGTGCAAAGGGGGAATAGACAATTCAATAGTAAAGAAATACTGTCTGATGGATGGAGCAGATAACATAAGTTATTATCTGTAGCACTCTTTCTCGCTAGCTTTTGAATACACTCTGCAATAACATGTGCAAAGTATTTTGAGAGCTTCAAATTACAATTCTCTTATAAATGTGAAGAAGTAATATTGTACATTCCAGAAACCTCTTCATTCATAAAATATTCCTGACCATATGTCTGTAAACTAATAGCAATCACCAAAATGGCATGAAACATGGCACAAAAAAGTGTGAAAAATAACACATGACAGAGATCTGATACATCTTCAGGGAGAAGTTTCAGGGGAAAACACTCCAATGTCAGCAACATTCAGTGGCTATCAGAAATTTATTTCTTCTCATTTTGTCATTAGCAATTAATCCCAACTATACTGACAGCAAAAGGTTAAAAAGGAAATAAATTAAGATTATTGTCAATCATTACATACAGAAAAATAATTAACTCAGTATGTTTATTTATCTATTTTTTGCTAGTTGATTAAATGAATGATTGATGACAGGTTCCTTGTTTTCTTTTCCTTCATTTTGTCAGTATAAATGATCAGTATGTAACTAAATGGAGACATTAAACTGAAATTGTTAGAAGTACAAAATATAAAGCAGATGGATTCAGATTATTTCAACTTTCTTGTTACTCTAGTGTAACTCAGTAAAATGCATTTATATATACACAAAGAATTTCATTAATAGCAGAAATAAAGAGTAATCTGACTTACTTTCCTCTGAAATATTACATATTAATATTCAGGCTTCCCTTTTAAAAAAGTCCTTTAATTTTGTAGAGAAATTGTGCAAATGAATGCATTTATCCTATTTATCCTCAGATAAATATAAAACTTATCATTGGATTACTCATAGCTAACAGTTTGTGTAAAGATGCCAAATTCTTAAATGCTGACTAGTGTTCTGAATAACGCAGCCTTAGTATATAGCTTTGGGGAAGATACAAGGGAAAATATGGGCACAGTCAATTGAAAAATTGTCCTTTGGGTAATATGAGATGAGGGAAGTGTGCTAGAGAAGTGAGCAGTCTCTTGTCTGCCCATAAGCATACACTCAGCTGGCTCCCAGCAGAGAAATGGTGAGTTAGCCCACTACATATGCAGGGATTTTCTTTTCTTACTCACTTCACGAGCGAGAGAAGCAAGACCTAAATTCTGAAGTCACTCCAGATTTTTGAGGACAGATGAAATCCCGGGAGTCTGAAGTGAGGACTGAAGCAGTTTCCCTTGAGCTGACCAAAAATTGCTGGTTGGGCTAGGAAAGTTAACTGAGTGCAGCTGCATGTTTGAAAGTTAAAGGAATTGACCTAGAAGTCTGAGAAGACTGCTTTTATATGGCATTAAAAAGAAAGTAAAATATCTTTCTCCCAGAGCGATTCACAGTGGTAAATGGTTGAGAGCTTGAAACCTTTGTTACTTACAGAATTTACTGTTGAGAACACAACTGAAGGAAGTCACTGGTGAAATCTGTGCCTTTCTTTCCACTTCTGAAGAAACTGCCTGGCTCTGAAGCAGCCAATTTTTTCTTGAAGACATGTCTCATCTCTTTTCACTCCTTGGAAATACTAGAGACAGCTGAGCTCAAATCATGCAGATAGTCTGAGTTCACTTAACTTCAATTTTGAACGAGAGGAAGCATGAATTCAGGAAGAATTATTTTCTTCCTATCTCCATACAAATTCTGGCTTCAGTTAAAATACTGTCATAGAAAGTCAGTTATTTTTCCACATAGATCCCTAATTTCTGTGTGGTACAGCATTAAGATTGTAGAGGTGACTCTGAGGCAGGTTTAAGTCGAGGGGAACCGTCTGTGTGTGCTTAGGAAAGATCTAAGTTTACTCAGTTTGGCTGTGCTGTCCCTCGTCCAGATATGAAATTGATACCCAACATGACAATGCAGGTTGTCTAAAAAAGACAGGTATCGGAATGGAAGGTGTCATAAGGACCGTTTCTGACTACTCTGAGCAGTCTTTTTCCACGAAATCTTCTGAAGTCTGGGTAAGATAATATTACACTTGAACTACCCTGGCCCTTTCAATATCCTAACTGCAAAATCCACTTTCCCCAGAGGATTACTTCCCCAGTCTCACCTTGTGGTATCTGTTCTTTATGTTCAGTTCTTTCTATCACAACCTATTCCTACTGAAAGAATTATGCCATTGAAACAAAATATAAAATCAAGGATAACCTTCAGTATTCACAATTATTCATGAGAATTCATCTCTTGACATTGTTCAATCTTTAGCAGCAGAAGGAATCCAAAACCACATCACAATGAGAAAGACATTCAGGTTAATTCCCAAAGTGAAAAAACCCACCAAAATGGCATGTCCATATTACATGAAAATGTATATCAAATACATGTCACTGGGTTAAACCAAAGAATATCACACTGGAATAGCTACTGCAAGTTTCACTCTAGGTTTTTATGACACTGTTACTGAAGTGCTCTGTTCAGCTGCAGTTTCCTCCATTCTCAAAATATGTTAGAGAATTGGATACGACTCAAATAAGAGCTACAAGAGTGATTAGACTTCAAAAAGTCATTCCCTATAGTGAAAGACTAAGAAAGCTCAATTTATTTAGTTACTGAAAAGAAGGTTAAGAGGGTCACAATACCTACATGTGGAAGAGATTTCTGACAGTAGGCAGCTCATTAATCTAGTGAAAAAGGCATAACAAGATCCAGTGTTTGGATGCTGAAGCTGAAATAAGACTACAAATGAGGCACACTTTTTCCACAGTGACAGTAATTAACCATTGGAACAATCTGCCCAGGGATGTAGTTGATTCTTTATCATTTAAATGCTTTACATCAACATTAGATACTTTCCAAAGAGATAAGCCTATGTCTCAAACAGATGCAGAAAATACTGGATGAGGTTCTGTCTCGGGTCTGCAAGAACTCAGCCTGGATGCTTATCAGAGCTGCTCAACATTGCAGCTCAACACAAGAGTGCTACGAGTGCTCTGCACTTGCAGGACCACTCATCTCACAGCCATCACATCTACCCTGTGTGTGCAGCTCAGTTCAGACTGAACAAGCACTGTCTCCAAAATTCACCTGTCTGTTTGACAGGTAAAACAAGATATCTGCTCTCAAGGCAGATATGGACATCTTCAGAGACCATCCCATGCCCCATTCACTGCCTGGCATAATCGATGCTGGAGACCAAAACTGCCAATAAGTACACAGGGTAAAACTGCTTGAGCTCTGACTTTGCCAGATGCTTCTACCCGAGGAACATCTCTTGGGCTGACTCCAAGCTAGTGATGAGTGAGCAGATACAGAGCAAATGGTTTTTTAACATAGCTGCCTGTGTGTAAAACACAGCTCCTTTAGGTCTAATGAGTTTGTTGGAGAATCAAGAAGCTCCCTGAGGATCTTGAAGAAAACAACTAAAGCCAAATGTATGATGAGGTTAGGTGAGCTGCTAATTTTCCTCCCAGCTACTTAGTAACATTCATAAAAGAAAACTTGCCCTTTAAAACTTCAGGATAGGATGTTGGAGAAAAAGAAAAGCAGAGAAAAAATAAAATAGGGCTAGAGAGATAGAAGCTACAAAGAGCAGGACAAGAAGAATAAATAACAGGACTGATAAATGAAATAAGCAGAAACAGCTGGTATATAGAGGCAAAGAGAAAATAGTGTTTTAAAGTATTAAATAGATGAGAAAAAAATTTACTCTTCAGAAAAACAAAATTAAACACCCCATTTATTCACCTGTAGGAAAGTATAGAAAGAACCACTTAAAATGTAAGTAAAAAATAAAAACTATGCACTTGGATTGTTGTAGGAACATGGAAATGCACAGAAAATCAATCACACCTGGACTTGCCATACAATATATGTGCTATAGATTTTGTATAATTTTTTAGTATACCTAGTTGTTATATATTTTTTTCTCTTGACACTTAAAAGATTGGCAATAGACTACAAAACCCTTACAAATTAATAAAGGGAGATACACCTAATTAAGACAATATAACATAGAGATTCAATATAAAGTGTATAAGCAATAATCCTTCTATTTGATTTCTTCATTACCTACCCTGAGTGCAAATCTTCATATAACTCTGGAAAATATCTCCTCATAAACATGGGTTAAATTTCTAAATGGGTTAAACTTCCTTTCATTAAATACAGCATTCTTGCAAAGGACATGAAGACAGTGTTATTGGTCAAGAAGTGGGCTCTTGGCCTTAGGACATGGGAAGAGGGCTCTGTTCCCTGCTCTAACACACTTCTCATGGGATATTGAAAAGTCACTCTTGGTTTTGCAAATGTGTTCAGCAGCTGCTTCTTATGATCAGATTACCAAAGTGCTGAAATCTTTTGAAAATCTGGCTATTTATTTTGTTGCTGAATAAGATCAGAGATCTTTTGAAATCTGGCTCCAGTTGGAGGGCTGTGCTCTTTTGAAAAGCTAGCCCTAAATCTGTATATGCCTCAATTTCTCTATTAGCATTATCAGCACTGTTCTGCATCAAGAGAATGAGAAACAGCTCACATACGCAGTAATTCAACTATGAAAGAGGACATATAGATGTACAATTGCTCTTATAAATGTAGAAATACAGTATGTATTTATAAAAGAAAATAAAAAAACAGTTCCTGACTTTTGCTAAGTTTTGCACAAATGGTTTTCTTTGAGATCTACAGTGATGTAGTGTTGACAATGTTATCCCACTTGCTATAGGTAAAGTTTGGGAGTTATCTATATATATTAGAATGTGAGAAAAAAATATTTCTCTGTCTTCCCTTTATGGTTATAAATATGTGTTTAACTACTTTACAGAAGATGAAATAAGACACAGAATTTTGTACTTGCATGTGGTACCATGCCATGCAAAGCAAAACCAATTTTTATAGAATACAAGTAGAATACAAAGGGACAACACATATGTCTGTGCAGATGCACTCAGCTAACTCTGTAAGAATTATAGGGAATGATGAGCTTAAGTACTCAAAATTAAGATAAGAATTTTCTAACAGCTCCATTCAGGAGGACAACTCTGGCACAACTGGTGTTTAAGTATTTTGTGAGGCACTTGCTTTTCTTTCCTTCCATAGTAACAGAAAGTGTAGTGACTAAAACCTTTGAAATTTAAAATAAAAATTCGCTTTGGCTTAAAAGCTAGCAAATAAACAGAAAATTATGTTTCTTAAGGGAGTTTGATATTTTAAAACAACACAAGTTTCCCAGCTGTGTAGTGAGTCTTATTTCACTTGTGATCTTGGGTAGATATAGAGGCTTACATGTTCTCTAAATTGTAAGCTCTATATGAAGGATGTTCTTTAATTACTGACAGCTAATGAAAACAGTTTTTACTGATCTTTCTAATGTCCTGGGAAAGTCTTTACTATGGATTCATTGTATTCTACTTTATATCCCTGATTGAAATGGGAGACCACAAGAGCATAGGGATTTGGTGGAAACTTGATTTCCTTCCCCTGGCTTCAAAGAGAACAGTTGCAGAAATTAAGCTGCGTTGATATTGTGGTCAAACTTTGGTCAGACTGTGGTTATGCTTGCATATTATATAGATATAAAATCACTGCACTTTGGTTTTTAAAACTGCTAGATCTACCATCAGTATCTAAATCTTGCTCTGTTGATCAGAGGGATCTAACTATTACATGAAAATACATATTATTATTAAATCAATATACTTCACTTCCAGGGCTCTATTATTTACTCTGAATATTGAGACAGTCACTTTGGGATATGCTAGTAAATATACAACTGCAAACATATGAGATAGGAAACACAGGTTTTCTATTAAAAAAAGAAAAGGTGGTTTCTTTCATTTCAGACGAGATATTTTCTTTGAGTCATAATTTTTTACTTGTAATAGAGAGTGATGTAACTTTTGGTAAAACAAATATTGTAAAACTCCATTTAGTTACAGTGCTTCTTTCCCCTCTAAGCACCCTAATCTCTTTTTGTTTGGTTTTTTTTTTTAATTTGTTTGTGTGTGAGTTTTTCTAGGTTTCTGCTGCATTCACTATCAGTTGGTTAATCTATTTCTTCATACAGATGTATTTATTAGCCCTGCCAGAGATATACCTCAACAAGATGTAAAAGCAGGATTCATTCAATGGGAGATATATGATAGAAGTTCAGATGACCCAGAAAACCAATAAGCTACAATAATAGAAGACTAAGCTCTATTGAATTTAGCAGGGCTTTATGCATGTTCTCACATCCTCTGCCCGGCTGAGGAGACTAAGGTATGAAGGCTATACTGAAACTGTTAAATCCAACCACCAGATCCAATTCCTCAGCCGCTTTCATTTGCAAAAGAGTGCGCTACAATATTGAGCTTGACTGCGGCTTGTCCCAAGCACTCTTTGTAGAAAAGGCACTTTCCTCCTGTCCAGAAAAGGGTGAATTAAAGGACAAATAGAAGTTCCATCAGATATTGAAATCTGCAGATAGCAACAGCCTTTTTTCATTTTTCATATCAAAAACTACAGCAGTGATGACTGTTCCTGATTACTACAAGCAAAAGGCAGAACAAGCGCTTTTGGCACACCGGATTCATTGCACATCTGTAATGGGCTAAGCCCACCATGCAGGATGTTTCAAAAAGTCATGTAGACTGCACATACAATTTAAAATATTCATGCTTCTAAAAAAGACCACCTGGAGCTAACTCATGCAACATAAAACATTAATGTAAAAATCATATGGAAGACTTTTATTTAGAGCTATGGAAAAGGGGACTGTTGTGGCCCTGACTTTCATACAGAAATTTTTAATAGATGAAAATCCATACTGTTATAGTGACAAGAAATTAACTTGGTTTTAATTTGAAAGTTTTCCCTGGTTTATTTTAGTATCATTCCTAAGGTTGGAGCCAAAGCAGCCATCAATACTGTAATCCCCCTGATATATTTACCTCTACAAGTCTGATGCCCATGCTTTTGCCAAAACCCACTCAGCCAATACCAATGTTCTCAACCACAAATTGTAATGACCCACCACCTTTTAGGATGAATGAAGAAAGTATGTTCTCAGTTTAGGAGTGAATTTTTATTGACTTGCTAAGAACTACTATACACAGAAAGACATGCACATTGAAGGAAGGAAGGATGAAGTGAAAAGTTAAAAACTTTGTGGTTTCATTTCAATATTAATATTCTTCACCAGATTGTTTTCATTACAAAGGCTGCATTAAAGATACAAACGTAGAGAAAAATCCAGGACTGCAAAGAGGAGAGAGCCAGCCCTGGACTCTGAATACAAGAGGAAGACATTTTGCATATTTGGGGTTTCAGATCTGGACTCAAAAAAACTTCAAATGGCTAAGAATAATAAACTGTATTAAAAGAACATAATGAATATGTAATATTTACCAAATCACTGTAACAGCACAAGAAGAGAAAGGAAGATGAATTGCAGCATAATAGAATGGAAATACAGTAGCTGCTGTGAGTGAGAGAGAAGCCACTAAAGTCACTTTTTCTATTTGCTTGCTCTTAAAACACTGTTTGGTTGTTTTCCTATTTATTTGTTAAGTTGCAAGGTGGAGTTCTAGCAATAACTCTTTTAGGGACTGACATCTGACCGACAACATTTTAGAAAAAGTATTAATTTGTTACCAGCAGTAAATGCTTTGTGTCTCCACAGAAATTATGGATAGAACTTTTTATGATACAAATAAAGGACCATGAGAAAATAAATCATTCACTCATTTCTGCTAACAGAAGTGGAAGGATCAGGTAGGTTCTTTTAATATCTTTTCTTTATGAAGAAAAAAAAAAATAGAAAAGCAGTGCTAACCTTGAAATGCTTTTTCCATTATTTCTGTTCTGCTTCACGAAAACCCAAAACCTTTCCAAATCTTTTAACTCTAGTAGCCTAACATTTAGGAAAGCTAAGAAAACATTAAAATAATAATAGTAGTAGTAGTAGTAGTATTAATAACTACAATATCAACAGTAACATTCTTACATTGGATGAAATATATTTTAGTTTTGATTTACTAAGCTGCATAGATTGATGTCTATGTTCCAAACATCATTGTAATTTGTAAATTTTAAATCAGCATTCAAGCCATGTTTATTCCCAGTTTCTTGATTATCATACCCAGAGTAGTTTCTGTAGAAAAACAGAAACTCCTTTCTTAATAGTAATTTTCAGTTCAATCCACTTTCCAAGATCAATAAATTATCCAGTTAATGTGTTTAACTTGGTTCTGCCAATATAATATTCTTACAGTATTTTAAAACCATAAATATTATGAACTAGGACACCAAATGACTTACAAATACTTCAGTAGATAATGCATATCCTGATTAACTGGACTTGTAATTTCAGACATTTAAGCTATAGTTGTTTGATAAGAATTACTTTCCATTTACCCATGTTTGTTGAAAAAAATATAACAATCTTTTATCCCTTTAGTGCAGGAAAATTTCCCAGTATTCTGCCTATAATGCTTAGAGGTTAAAACAGCTCAGTACTATAGACTTCACATCACCAGCTCTTGCAAAGTATGGATTGTCCTGAAAATTGTATCCTAACCTGAACTAGAAAGACTTGTAGAATTGATTCTGCACAAGGAAGCACTTAAATAAACCTTATCAAGCTCTTCTGCCTTTTCTGCATCATTAGAAGTTTTATTATATTTTACTGCTAAAGAGCCTATACTGTTGCCAGAATTATTTAACATTTCTAATACACATAAACCTGTATTTTTTTTAACTTTCTCTAATCCCATTATATTTTTTCTTACTGTCTCTACTTGTCTTTGCCAACATTCGGCACCTTAGACATTCCAGTTTATCTTGCTCTATATTTTCCTTTAATTCCCTAAGTTCTCTATAAATGCACATACATATTTTTTCAATTTAATTATTTTACCATCATTCCAGAAAAGGATGCAGTTTTTGAGTTTTCAGGTGCATAGGAAATTATAATTTCTATTTTTTTTTTTGGAGGTTTTAGTCTTAAGGATTCTAGTTCTAATTTTTATTCTAATTTTTTCCATCAGAATTTTTCTTCACAATTAGTTTCACCCATGAGTTTCCCCACTTGGCAATTAGTCCCTCAAATGCACTAAGTATATTTGTTGACACTCTCCTCCCTTTGACAAATTTGAAGTCAACCAAGTCATGACCACTTGTCACCAGGCAACCACCAACTCAGTCCCATATTCAATTCATCTCGCCTATGCCAATGAGATTCAAACAGAGCTACCTCAATTTGGGTCCCATATCTTTCATACCAGAAAACCATCAATAATTCTCACAGACAACATTCACGTTTTACCACTTATGCCCAGAAAATTTCAGCACTTGGTTTCTGTTACATTCAAAAAAAACCTTAATCATGTTTAACTCATGCAATGTGTCTAAGACTAGGGTGTCTCTTCCTATGACTGCACTGCCATGTAAACAGGTTTACAATGGATTAACATTAAGTTTACAATCAGTGGTAGATACTAATGCATAGTCAGAGCACAATAGAAACCTACAAACAAACAGGGATCAGATTCTCATAAGAACAATGCCTGCAGGGAAGGGAGAAATAAATTACAGATCTATCCAAATTCTCCAGCACAAGAGCAGAAATTCTGCACAAAGCATCTGGATCTGGAGATCCTCTTCATATCAAGGACTGTCTCCAATTCATCTGTATTATCCAGATTTCATCTGATTGACTTCTCCACATCAAACTTTGAAAAACAGTGTCTTAGGCCAAAAACATTGTGGAAGAAAGTCATTTTTACGTTGCCCTTATAGATGGTTTCCCTGGGACAGAATTGTGTAGGGGTTCAGAACAGAAGGCTGATCTTACTGGAAGCCTTGTGGGTTTTAGCAGGGAAAGGTTTGCACTATCTTGCACTTCCTGCTCAGAAGACAGCACTCCATTTAAAATATAAAAGGCTAACAACAGGTAATGTTATTTAAAGTGCTTCCACAATGAGGTCATGCAGAAGAGAACTTATTCATCTCTTATAAATGCATACGTATCTAGCACAAAAATTATTAGAAAAAGATATTTAAATTAATGAAAGTAATTCCACTTGACATTTGGGATAACAATTACCATACTTTCCAATTATCATTATCGCTTGTTTTCTTTCCCAGAGAATTCAAAGTGCTGGACTTATTTCCTCAACCCCAAGCCCCACAGTATGATATGACATCAAGTTCATTTTCAGTCTAGACTTACATACTTTATTTTGAGAAAGGTCCCTTTGAAAAACATACTGTTTTGAAGGGAAAAGGTGTAATTTTGTTTCCAAGTGTAATTTCTCTTCTTAAAAAAGTTTATCTTTTTTTTTAAATTTCTCTACTAATACAGACTTGAAGTAACATTGAGGGCTTTATGGCAAGGAATTTTCAGAGTTGTATTTACTTACATTGAACAGGAACAATTTGGATGAGAAATATTTCAACACAACACAAATACTTCTGAGAGAATCTGATTTCTCCTCCTACTGATACATATTATTTCCAGAATATAAAATGTGTAAAACTAATTGCAGAAAATGGAACACTAAAAGTAGAGATGGCTAAACTAAAAGTGACATTCTTTACACAACCAACCAGTCAGTACTGTTTACTGAAGTTCTTTCTCACTCCTCATCTACAATCTCTCACTCA
>VZTB01006473.1:0-64288 GCA_013397245.1 Thryothorus ludovicianus
TTTTTTTTAAGGTATTTGTGTGTGTGTGTTTATATCTCGTCTGCAAATCGCACACAGTCAGTTGCAGTGGGGTTCTTACGAAGCCTGCCCGCTACTGATGAGCGTCCGTCTTCCATTACTGAGGTTGATGAAACACAAATTTGCTGAATTCTCCTCTCAAACTGGAAAAGAAACATTAAGAGAGGATAAAAAGGAACACTTGGTTAATTTCAAGAGCCCCGTAGTTTCTAAAACAATCTATTTCTCATTCACAGGCTATTTTTGTTTGCTGTCAATTTCTAATGTCAGTTTCACTCCGTTAGGTTATGTATGCTCGCTATGCTTTGATCTTAGTGAGTGATCAGTTTCTGCAGTGTTTTCCTCCTGCCGTTTAATCACTATCTTATTCTTTGAGAATCAATTGTCTCACTGCATTCTATATTAACAAGATTATATCCCAGGCACAAACCAGTTCCAAGCAAAATGATGCAGAGCATCCTTTTTGGTGTAAGATAAATGTCAGCAGACTCGTGAAACATTTAAAGCTTACAATGGATTATCACAGATGTCTTATTTCAGTAATGAATGCTGGAGAGTCTTAAGAAATAAAAGGTGCCATGTTTGTCTTTATTTTCCTGGTTCTGCTGCTATGCAGCCATACTGCTATTAAAGGGACCTCTGTTACTTTTGATATTTATATAAGAAGTCATTTACTCATATTCACATTCTAATGTGTTTCTTTTTACTATGACGATTTGAAAAGTCAATCAAATGCTATTATGCAACACAACTTTATGCTAATTCTTGTCATAGTTTTGATAACATCAGTAATGAATCATAATGTATACGGTGGCTTATAGAAGAATTTTCCAAGAGCAAAAGTAGCATCTTCCAAAGCATTGCAGGATTGCTTGGTAGAATGTTAATTATGGAAGTACACATGACAGACCACACTGTCTTCTCTGGCTGCTCTATCCAATTTTTTATAATACACTAAACAAGGAACTAAAGAGATAAGTATGTTTAAATAAATGTATCTTCTGGACTTCCATAGCTGTAACTTTCTTCTTTGCTTTTTCTTCATTCTCTGCATTGATGGTATTATTATCCTGCTCTTTTAGGCCTTGATCCAAAACTGTACGGTTAAAAACTGCCTGCAAACAGTTTGGGGTCTTATATCCAGATTCCTAAGAAATTAGCTGCCTGTGTGACAGTGGAACAATAATCCTCCATTGACTGCAGGCAGTCCATTAGTGCCTAACCTCAAATTCTGTCGGTCGACATCACCTGTGTGGATGGAGCTTTGTGCCCCAAACCACTGAGCTGTTTGGAGCCATAACTTCAGCTCAGCTCCTGAGGCAGGTTTTGCAGTTCAGGTGACAGAGCCTGACTCTGCTGACCTGCTCTGGAGCCCCAGCACCTGTCAGGCACTGGCACGCAGCACCAGCAGAGCAGGGAGATGTGCACAACACGCTGGGGACCCAGAGGTGTCTGTGGGAATCCACAGGGCTGTGGCACAGGAGCTGCTGTTTGTGTGCACATGTGCCCACTCACGTTTTGGTTGCTGTTTGGGCGTTGAGAATGCGTGAGAATGGTTCAAAATTGCTACAACTGATTCATCACAGGCACTTGAAAATACAGCATTTTTTGTGTGCAGAAATGAATCACTCCTGTTATAAATACTCTGCTTAACAGCAGAATAATGGCTTGGGCACATATATATATGTACCCACTAGTTAATAATTTTGGAACTATTTCCCTTTTTTTTTGAGGAGGAGTAGGAGAAGAAACACCCTTTTCAGATGAATGTGCTTTAGATGCCTAAGTCCAACAATCTCTTAGGATTCTGAGGGAAGAAACGCATTTTCTTCGAACCTGGTTACGGACATTGCAATTCTCAGGTTCTTCATTCTTTCTTTGTTTCTTTCTTCTCTGGCTTGTCCTTGGCTTGCTTACATGATTCCTTGCTGGGGATAAAGGTAAGCTTTTAATTTCCAAGTCAGCATAGCTAGAGGTAGGATGATAACACAATCTGCCTCAACTTTTTTAAAGCTTTGGTAAAAGTCATCTAGCTATTCTGAGAATAAGATAGGGAAAATACTTTTTCCACTAATTTTTTTCCCTGCCTGCTAAAACAAGTATTAGCAACTCCATAAAATTATAGAGATCCAAAGAAATAAAGACAGATGTCTTTAGGTTGGCTACAAAGGTTTTGTCAGTGCTTATTCTGAACTGTGCAGGGTCCTTTCCTCCTCCAGCATCCTGACATATATCCAGCCTTTCCCAGGGAAGGGGTGAGGCACAGAGATGTGTGCAATGCCTGGTGGGTGCTGTAGCTGTGTTGTGGCTGGTCCAATAGGGTGGGTGACACACAGGAAAAACTGCTGGAAGGGTGATTAGAAGCAAAATAGCTCCATGATGCTGTCTTGTACCAGACAGCCTCGTCTGAGCTCTGGAAAAGACTCTGCTTAAGCAAAGGGTTGAAGTACTGAATGACAGAAGTTCTGGGAATAATTCTGTGTGCTTTTCAGCTTGCTGTTAGTTCATGTTCTCATTTCAGCAAATATTGTTAACTGTGTTCCACAAGTGACTTTACAGAGGGTTGAGCTTTAAGCAGAAGGGCCTTACAGCACACATCCTGCCTCAACAGGAGAGGTATTTGTACCCCACAGTCTAACTGGCAGCTAATAAGCTTTTAAAGATAGTAAAATGCATTTTTCAAACTGCAGTTGATTTCACTTAGCTTTTGTTCTGAAAGAGCTGGTTAAGCAGCTACAACAGAATGTAACTAAGGTTAGTCTGGGTTTAAAAATAAATAGATAAAAATAGCTATGTCATTTACCTAGAGGCTAGATTCTGTAAGTATAAAAATTTCAAGTGTCAGACAAACAGGAAATAGTATTTCCTCCTGCACTAACTGTACAAAACTATAAACATTCTTAATGAAAAATCAGAGGGTCCAATTTTAGGGGTATCTAAGAACTTTACTGATAAAAGTGAGGCAAAATTCATTTATTATTTTTCATTTTTAAAAAGGACAAGCTTCTTAACATATTTCATGCCAGTACTGACACTTGGCCTGGAGCTGCGTGTGGTGAATTTCAGAGCTGTTGCAGATGAGTTTCCCACACCCCTGTAATTTTTTTTACCTCATTCAAACCAGCAAAATCTTAATTCACACAGATGCCCACAAGATACATGAACTGAGAATAGGTTTTTCTCTGCTGTGTAGGGTCCTCCTACTTTTTCACTAATTCATCCTTCTTAAAACACTTATTTGCAAATCCCTCTCAATTATTTTTTACTATTTACATATATCTATATGTTCTGCATTATTTTTATGTAATCTGGATAAGAGATAAGGATAAGAACTCTTTACTGAGTTCTTTTATCTCATGTTTAAGCATGTTTTAAAGTATTTAATCATGAATTTGTCTGTAATGTCAATTTAAGAAAGCCTATTTCACAGGCCATGGGCTAATAGTAAATTAGGAGTTGTTTCTCAGTTATTTTGCTAGTTTGCATCAAGTGTATGTAATTCTAGTAGTACTTGGAAGGAGGAGGGGGAGGAAGTGTGAGTGTTGTGTCCATTGATGAGAGTTTGGAAAAGGTTCAGAATTCAGGTGTTCTCATTGCTAAGCGGAAGGTGGAGGAATTTCTGCACCTTATGTTTACTCTCCATAGCCAGAAACTTAAAGATGAGTGTTGTTTTACTAGAGGAGTCCTTTAAGCCAAATACAGACTTTCAGGTTTCAATAGATGTTTTAATTTATGTTATTTTTTTTTTTAATACCACTGTGGGCTGATTCTGTTTCTACCATCTTGAAATGCCTCTACATCCCTGATAGTACACACAGGAGCTTGAGGACTTGTGTTTTATTACACTTAGGCCAAGTTTGTAAAGAGTTGCTGGTTATAGAAAGAGAATTTTGTTGGGTTTTTTTAATACAGAGAAAAATATTTGTACAAATAAAAACCAAGATGAGAATGTGAAGGAATAATTGTTTCTCTGTGTCTTAGTTCCCGAAACAAACTGGAAAACATGAGCAACTGAAAAAGACAGAAGCATGTGCTGCTTTCATATTATGTGAAAACTGAGGATATAGCATAAACTCTTGCACTAGGACACAATGTCCTACTTCTGTGTGGTTCTCCTGCATTCAATTAAAGCTTTGTAATTGTTCATTTCAGTGGTCCCAGATCTTGACAGATAGAGCAGACATTGGCAAACTACAGCTTATTAGTTGCTTATGGATCCTGCAAGTCATCCTGGCATCCTGGCTGTTTTGCAACTCCATTTAATTTTCCCCTTGAAGTTATCAGTGACATTAGAAATGGAGGTTGGCAGATACTCCATGTGGGTGGTTCCTACTGCACTTGTTTTGTTCAGTCTCTGCTCATAATTCTGTTTATTTAAGAGCTCTGAGCTGCTCTCATCCATTACAATATCTCAGTGCCTTATTTTTCATCTTTCCTGTCTGTATGGCTTACCAATTTTCCATTCCTTTTATCAGGCCAGGCAGATTGTCAGTTGGCTACCACCAATATTGTGGCCACTGTCTCTCTGGCAGGAGGGACCTGTGGTGGCACAAATGACCTCATGAAGATATTGTCAGCTGATTCCTTAAGAAGGAACTACTGGTGTTAAATATTTTAACACTTCCTTGTTCTTTGTCACTGTGGGATGTTTCTGCTGCATTACCAGCTTAAGGACAGAAAAAAAGAGGATTTAACAGAAAAGTGTCTTCTTCAAGTATAAACATGTTAATATGATGAAGACATCCGGAAAGCTGCATAAAAGCAATCAAATGAAAAATTTGTATTTAGGCATATAACATGAAATACAAAAATATTTTTCACTACATAAAAGTGTATGGACCTTTTCCAAAAGTGTGTTCTAATGACTTCATAAAATAATTTTAAGATTTAATATACTTTCAAGAAATAAGGCACATTCTCAGAATAAATATCTACACTCAGAAAAAGACCTGAGAACCAAGAGACAGCAGCACTTGCTCCAACAACCACAGGACACTCGGGTTGCTGAGTCACTTGTTGGTGCAGCAGGAAACATGGGCAAGGACCAGGATGGCTACAAGTGACAGTAATAAGGTTCCACAAAGGAAAGAGATCTCTGTATCTTGATGAACCTTTCAAGAAAAAAAAAAAATATACTGTAAACCATACTTCTAATTCAGAACCGCTTTTTTACTTAACTTGGTAAAAATATGCTAAATAATATAATTAGCTGGAAATTTAGTGCTTTGTTGGTGGAATAAGTGGAAGGTAAGGGACAGGAGAGATGAAAACCTGAAATGTTTAAAGAGAAAGACACTAAATTCTTCTGCTGCACAGACTAAACAAGCATAAATAGACACAGCCAAGAAAATATTTTCTGTTTCTTGCATTATGAGCTGTACACACACATACAAATGGGCATGTTTAAGAACGCTGAGCATAAGGAAATTGAAGTTGGTAGGTCTTTTATAATTTCTGAGACACACGTCTCTTGCTAATAAAATTGCAAATAGTGATAAGTTATGTATAATGTAGTTTGAAATTTGCAATTCAAGTTATGAATACCAACGGTGAATAGGAAATTTGGAAGGTTTAAGTCCTTGTTTTAAGTGGATCAGCACCTCTTTTTATTTAGATAGTTTAAATCACATCTTTTAGTAGGTTTGTATTAGTAGTTAAGGGGAAGACTGTTGAAGATGAGTCAATTCTTTTCTGTTTTAATTACTCACTCATTGAAGTTTAAGTAGGAGGATCAATTTCTTGTGAATTTTAGAATTCTGAATAAATTATTGGGAAAAAGGAGGATGTGCTTTTATTTTCCTCTCTGCTTCTGGGCATTCACACCCTGGCCTCCATCTTCTTCCTTCCTACTAAGGGGCCTGTTTTGTCCAGCATTCAGTACCACTGGTGAAGCTTGTTTTGTGAAGAATCCTACTATAAAAATAGGAAAGCAACAAAACAAACGGCCTTTCTGTTAAATGGCAAAACTTATTTCAGAATCTCATCTTTCATTCTCTTACATTCTGGAAATAATCCTATTCAATTTTAATAATAACTTACTCCCTTCCAGACTGGGTGTAATAATCACATAGCCTAGTCATCAAGGAGCTGGGATATTCTGTTACACAGATAATCTCCCTCCAACAACCTTTTAGCAGTCCTGCTTACATTGTGAATCACTCCAGTATCAGTTCCTCAGAGCTTCCCAGAACAGCAGTGTGGGTTATTATGTCTCAGACAACACTGTGTCACTCTATTTTTGTGAGATGACCTTGGAAGTCTTTTAGACAATCTGTCTTATCTGCAGTTTTCATTTTTGTGTGTGCAGTTGCATGGTGTGTTAATTTTTGGGGACTGAGTTTCTGCTTTGCTGTGTGCATTGCTGTTCCTTTCTGTTTCATGCAGTGACGTACTTTCACTAAATTAAGCCTTTTTTTTCCAGCCTTTCTCACTTGTTGCTCCTTCCCAGGGGAATTGGAAGTAGCCATAGAAGGTCATGAGACCTAAACTGTCCGTTCTAATTCCAGTGGTTTTCTTGCACCATTATCTTAGTGCGACCACCGAAGGGCACTGCTGGTAGATCAATACAACTCTCATACATTTACAATAAAGTAGCCTTTACACTGACTGATCTCAATGGAGAGGGCAAGGGCTGACTCAGTATTTTAGAAATTATTGTGAAAAATCCAGTGGACAAGTTAAAATGATAAGTAATCGTGTACCATCTGAAATTTGCTGTGGAGGACTCGCCCTCTTTGCTTAACTCAGCTGTTATAAAATTTCTGCCTACTGTATTGGAATCAGTGGAAAACTTACTTTAAGGAAAGGGACTTCCAGCTCTAACTGATTACTGTAAAAGGTTTAGTGGAGATTGATCCTAGGGAGAGATTTCTGTGCCTGAATGTGGGAGCTCATGGGACAGATAATCTGGAGTGATTAAACTTTTTAGAACAGGTGAAAGGTTGGCAGACAGGTATATATTTATCCTGCCAATAAAAAGTGCTTCAAGCTATCAGTGTTCTATAGCTACTACATAAACAAATTCTTTAGAATATATAGTGTATTGCACAACAGCGTTTACAAAAGAAATCTTTTTTGTTTTACAGTCTCATAGTAATGCGCACTTCTTAAAACTCAGATAAGCCCAGAAATTACATTCTTATAGAAAAGAATTCCTTAACAATCTTGATTAAAAATAAAACTAAAAAAGACAAATGGGGGGTACAACGCACATCTATTGAAGGAATGTACATGCAAATTCATAAAGAAATGCTCCTGGTTTGACTGCGTGGCTCTAAGGTGCAACAAGGATTGGAGGGGGGAAAAATTCAACTAAAACATAACACAAACAAAAGAAAAATTAAACACAGAGCTGAAGTTCTCTAAGTTCGAGGGTTTGGTGGATTTTTTACTGGTTTTGTCTGCTGTGGTTTTAAAATGGGTTGTTATGTTCTCCCTGGCTACTTTGTTTCTACTTGTTGCCCATGGAATTAGTGAGGAACAAACTTGCTACATTGTAACTTCCTGTTTAACTGGGATATTCACAGCTTCCAAAAATGTCAGTCCTGTAACAAGTGTTCAGTTAGCTTTTAAAATAAACATTTAATTTTATCTCTTTTAAAAATTATTTCAGGCATATGGCTCTGGTTGTGACATTGTTATTCTGGCAAATGACTTTGAATGTGTGCAGATTATTCCCGGTGCTAAACATGGAAACATCCAGGTCAGTTGTGTGGAGTGCTCCCAGCGACAAGGCAGGGTAAGGATTTTAATAAATCTGTATAGAATTTTTCAAATTTGAGAACTCTAAATTGACTAATTAAACGGCAGCATAATACATTAAAGGAATGGAAGAGTTAATTTCACAACAAAGATCTGGGACTTTCTGTGTAACCTCTTGTGTTAGTCTGATTCTTTCAATTTATTAGTAATTTGGGGGAGGGGAGAGGGTAGAGGAAGCAGGAGACATCTTGTAACAGGGTTTTTTCCCTTTCTGGGACTTGCAATAAGAGGTGTCACAAAATGCTGACAGATGCATTAGTTCCAGTGCAGTACCAGACCTGGAATGGTACTGAAATGATGGTTCTGCCTCCATTGTGTGTGCTTCCATCTAACTAAAGAAGAAATGGATAAATCATTTATCTATACATATAGATACACTTGTGTGTATGTGTCTGTGTGTCCTGCAGAGTAATGAATTTGAAATACTTACATTTTAGAAAGGCTTCAGCATGTTTAATGTGTTTAGAAGTGCTGCACTATGAGCTGTCATAACTGCATGGCCCCTTGATTTGCTCTGTGGTTTCATTTTAAATCCCTAAACAATGCTAGAGAGTCAGGTTAGAAAGAGGAGGGAGAACATTTTCTAGGAGTTCCAGTACTGCACTGAGTAAATTTTGTTAGTCAATTGTCACTGCTGACTAGAATTAGCTGGGTAAAAATTGATACCAGTATTGAGGAAGCCCTAGCTAGGATTTGGGCAGATTTAGTTGGCAGAGCCCTGGAATTTCAGCAGTGCAGTCCCAGTAAGAGTGGGAGAGAGATTCCAGCTTCAGAGATGGTCCCTGCAAGACCACCACAAACCCCTGGGTGGTTCTGCATTCAGGACTCTGAACTCACTGAAATCTGTTCTTTACTTTGGGACTGACTCTCTTGGAGCAATCTTTTGTCCCCCTCCCCCTAAGGAAGAAATAAGATTTCATAATAAATGTCATGAAACTTTTGCATCATTTCCGTTTTGAGGAAACTGGATCCTGGATGGGAAGGACTTAAACAGTTTTTCTTTTAAAAATATTTTAAAGAAGAAAGAGGAATTTTAAAGATAGTTAAAAGTGCTTAAAGGATATGAATATTAGGAATAGGCCCATATAAATATCTAAGAAATACTATTTTGTGTTAGAGATTTCTGTGAAATAAGTGGGTGAAAGAAACTGAGGTGTTCAATTGCATATGTACTTCAGTTTTTTTATTTACCATTTATCTCCTCTCAAAATATATTTGAATGTTAAAAATAGAATTGCATTTCTTTCTGCTTCTTGTAACTATTGTTTAGTGATTTGGTGATACAAAATGGAATCTAGGGACACAGACACTAATAATTAATGCATTAGTTAGCTGTGAAGTACACAGACCATGAGCAGAAGCAGTGAAGGCATCAGCTTTCCTTTATGCATTAAGAGTAGTTGCCCTAGAAGAGTGTACCACATCAGACTGTGTTGGTACCACAGAATGTCTGCCCTGTTTAGAGTTAAAATCTGAAAGGTGGGCTTCTTCAGGGGTGTGTTTTTCTCAACTGCCTTAGGAAAATATACCCATAACACAGTTAATTACATTTGTATTAATTTCACTTTTCAAGAACCTTGGCACATGGAAGAGGTACTTAGTTTAGTTGTTTTGGAATGCTAAGGGTCACTTACTCCACTTGTCTCCTTACATTTTGAGACTTCAACTTTTTTTTTTTTCCTCTTCTTTCCCCAGATTGCAGCATCATATGGAAATGCTGTTTGCATTTTTGAGCCACTTGGTATAAATTCTCATAAAAGAAATAGTGTAAGTATGTATTTCATAATTTTAATTCTGTTTAGGCTCTTAAAGAGATGAAAGTCTGTCTGCCAGTTATTTTTATTATATTATGTTGGTGCACAACAGAATAATGGATAAACAGTTTCCACCATTCCTAATAAAGCTGGATGAGTAGACTCTTCCACTAAATGAATTGAACTGTGGACTGTGCTTGTTGTTAAGTTCCCAACATCTTGTTCTTTAGTCTTGTACTAGAATTACAAGCTGGTATTTCTTATTTGAAGAGGTTGTCAGAGGTGCAGTACAGAAATACAACCCAGGCTTGTTTTAACAGCATGGCCATGGCAGAGCACTGGAGCATTAAGGATGTTCTCAAGCAGGTTTCCCAATCTTTGTGGCATCTATACTGCCATCCCTTATGTTCCTGTAACTCACAGTAGTTCTAAGTAATCTGTAGATATATTTGTATGTAAGACAGGTCCAGATCTGGTTTGCAGGGCACCCTGGGATGCATTTGCATTTTACAAAACAATTTAAAAGCATATTAAAACTAGATTTAGCAATCTACCACTGAATACTTTTTCAACAGGCTTAACAGAAATTTCATATAGAAATAAATACCAATATCTTTATTTTTTGCTGTTGATGTGAGAATTAATCCTTGACTGTTTTTATACTACAGCAGCTGAAATGCCAGTGGCTAAAAACTGGGCAATTTTTCCTCAGTTCTATGACTTACAACCTAGCCTGGGATCCTCAAGGTAATGCATCATTTGTGAAGTATGTGGTCAACATTTGTAATTAGAATGACTTGAACACAAAATACTTTTAATGTAATAAAGTGAGAGCTTGAATATGCAGATTTTAAATTGTATCGTCTCAGGCTTTGCATAAAATGTGAGGCTACAATTAACATTTGTTAAGATACTGTGCCAATTGTTTGAGTCTCTTACATAAGATCTTAGTTTGGGAATCACAGTGTTGTTAACTGACTTAAGTTATCACTAATAATAATTTAAATAGAATTTTAGCACAATTAAAGTCAACAATGTACCTAGACGTGGATTTTTGTAAGATGTCTGTGTGTTTATTTGAGATCTGAATGGTTATTAAGCATCTGCAACATTTGTTAGTAAATACAATTCTATGATTCAAAGTCACCAAAAAAACCTTGGTGTTCCTTGTTAAAAGATACTATAAATTCAAAATGTTTTAATAAAACCAGATGGGTGAGATGATGGAATACCCTATCATATTTAAAATGGACTAAAGTTTAGCTTTCAGCCTATTCTGGATAATTTACAACAAAATATGATAAGAGGCTCAATCTTTCAACATACCTTCATCATCCTGGTTCTATAGCTTTGGTATCACTCCCTTTCAGGTAACAGGTTATTGACAGCAACAGACTTCTTGCAATTGTGGGCCCCTCCATCTGATGACATCCTAGAGGAAGATGAAGATGATGATGCCACCAGTCAGATCAAGGATGATAAAGTTCTCCCAGTTCTCAATGACTGGAAATGTGTCTGGCAGTGCAAGTGAGATAATTTTTGTTTTAAGACAAATTGCAAGGCTACCTCACCTATATTTTAAAATGTGCTTTTAAATACCCTAAAATTCAAACAATATAAGTTATTTCAAATAAAAAATCCTCACTCTTATTTGATCTAACCTAGGCTTGCTGTAGTTAAACCAATTTTTTGAGCTGTCTTTTCAATAAAGTGTGAAAATACTTTTATGCTCCTGCTATTTAAAAAGTATGCTTAAAGAAACAACCATAAAATACTCAATCTCATTTTTACTTCATATAATATTAAATTTAAATAATGAACAGTAACACTGAATCAACTGAATACCTATGGAATAATGTTGTAGAATAGACCTTACTTAACTTGCTCTTGTGTTCTGTAGGTCTGCCACATCAGTACATTTGATGTCATGGTCTCCTGATGGTGAATATTTCGCAACAGCTGGGAAGGTAAGGACAAAAAAGAATAATATGAGGTTTTGCAGTATTTTCATTTGTTTGACAAAAGTAAAGTAATATGAATAGTCTTGGACCATACATTTTATTGTAGTCTTAGCAAAGGTAAAGTATGATCTCGTGCACTGCTGTATCTTTTGTAATTCAATGAATTTCAGCAATAAGAAATTAGATTTTTCTATGTACTCTTACTGAATATGTGAGTGATACAGCCTTGTTTGTTTGTATATGCTAAATATATATATATTTGATTTTTTTTTAGATGTAGTATACTTAGGTGAATTTTCAGATATACATAAACAATTTTTTCTACTTCTGTTGAAAGTGATGAGATTGTTATGATAGAACACATTTAAACTGGTATAATATGTTCATGTCTGGATAAATTAGTGAAGGTTTTTATTTAGTGAATTCTGGGTGCAGTTGTCAATTCTATTTCAGTTTGCAATACTTTTTTTGTCAAGTCACTATTCAAGCTAAGTTTTCAATTAATAATTTTCTTTAATATTACCCTCTCATTTGAATGATTTATTTTGTTTTACAAGTCTCAATAGGAAAGCATTTTTTGCTTTCATTACTGTTACTTAAACAGTGAGATGAATTTTAGTTCGGAGACAAGTTTTCATGAACAATACCAGAACAGCAGTTTGCTTATTACTTGAGATTTTCTTTTTGTTATATTTTTAATTATAGCTACCTAACCCCCTGGTTTTTTATTGCTTTGCCTAGGATGACTGCCTCTTAAAAGTTTGGTATCCTATGACTGGTTGGAAGTCATCTCTCCTGCCCCAAGAGAATGAAGAAAAGAAAAAATGTCCAGAGGATGTGCAGTTTGCCTTTGTTTATTTGGCACATCCCCGAGCTGTGACAGGATTTTCCTGGCGGAACATCAGCAAGTACATGCCCAGGTTTGAAAGCTGCCTTTTTTCAAAAAGCAAGCAAGCCTCTGATCAAGTGTTTTTTTAGCATTATACCTAATGTTTTGCCATCAAGAGCATCAAATTTCTCTTCTTACACTTCCAAGAAACAAAGCATACCAACATCCTCCCATAAACTTCTGTATCACCAAGCTTAATAACGATTGCCACGTTAACCTTCGGTTAGGGGAGAAGCAGAAATTTAGATAAAACAGTAACCAGTAACAACTCAATTCTTGTACACTCTCCCAGTTTCTGCTGTGTCTGTGCAGCTAATTGAGTTACCCAGGCAGTAATTTTGCTGTCTCTGCCATCAGGGGGTTGGTCTGTAATGTGTTACTCACGTCATGCCTCGATGGCATCTGCCGGCTGTGGGCAGAGACGCTGTTACCCGAAGATACTCTCCTGGGGGAGCAGATCTGTGAAACCACCACTTCCAGCATCAGCAGCACCATCTCTCAGTCTGGAAAGCAAAAGGACACTATACAACATGCACTAGAGGTACGTGTAAATACTTAATTCGTCGAATTTTTATTTCACAATTCTTAAAACTTGAAATATTTAAGGATATAAAGCTCTAAGGATGTATATAATGTAGTCCCTATATATATAACAGAATAGCCTGAATTATTTCATATCAGGTTTTGAAATCTAATACTAAACACTGAAAAAGTCAGAGACTGCAACTCTGCATCCAAGTACCATGTTTTCAAAACTCAATTTACTTTTTCTATAGTTAACTAATAATGATGGGAAGAGACAATGTTTAATGTGGAATAGTAAAAATGGTTTCATTCTGATTGGGTCTGAAAGTCTGCAGTTATAAAGACAATGAAAAGAGGAAATAAGCTCTTTTAATTTTTAGTTACTTCATTTGATAATTTTGTTTCAGTGACAGTCTTATATTCTTAGTGAGTCTATTAAGTTTACAGTAAGAAAAAATCTATCTGTAGAAGCAGCTGCTCTGGGTCGACCTTAACAAGCATCTTTTTCCCATGAGAAAGTGCATCCCAAAGATCATCTACAGCCAAAAGTACCTGTGTGAGAATGTTTCAATTAAGCTGTGTGGGATGTGTGAGTGTCCAAGATAAAAGAGGAAGAAACATCTGTTCTGCCATTTAGTTGAGTCATTGGTTAGCCTCCTAATCTTTGGCTGCGTACTTGATCCTTCTTGTACACAGAAGAAATATAAAAATACTCGAGTGTGTTTAATAAAAATGATCCTGCTAGATGACAAAGTGATTGTCCATTATCCTCAATCACGAAAGTATCAATATAAAACCAAGGAAAGATAAGAAAACAAATAAACACCCCACCACTCATTTGTAGACTATTACAATCAGACCAAGTTTTTACTTCTTAGATATCATGGCCGTCAATAAATATGGAGCTTAGGATCAATTACACTTCAGCCTGTTGAATCAGTTGTGTGCTTTACATGCTCTCAGAAATTTTCAGTCATACAAAAACAATTAATTATAAAATTATATCACAAAAGTTGCTGCATTTAGATTGTTTTAGTCATGTTCATGAATGTTTTGCAAAATCCTGTGTATTTTTGTGGTGTTATTGAGTAGATATTGAAGGAACTTTTAGAAGACTATTAAAAGAGCTTTACTTTTGAGTTGATCTGATGTACATAAGTGTTACTAATCTGTATTGAAATCTATTTAAAATAATTCTTTTGAAATTAGTCTTCATTTCTTTGGTACAAAGAAACTATAGATTTTATATAAGGGTAACTTTTTACCTTAAAGTGCTTTTGGTATTTATTATTTTTCATAACTACAACAGACAATTCATCATTTGAAAAATATGAGAAAAGGACAAAGGAGATCTTCAGTTCTTGTTACCCACACGGATGTACGGCCGGATCAGCAGGGCACTCATGAAGTTCAGCGTCACATTTCCCATCAAGCAAATGCACTTGGTCACTTCCACATAGCAGCAAGCATCAACCCTAACACAGGTGAAATACAACCAGTTATTAGACTGCACTAATGTGTTTGCACTACATGAAAAAAATACATGGAAAAAATGCAGGGAGCTGAGACATTCTTTGCTTTGCCTAATCAAATGCAGGGAACTTGCAGGAAGTCTGTTATTTGGCATAGAGTTTTTTAAGACAAATGAAGCTGGATTTATTCTGAATACCTTCAGCACCTTTATGAGCAAATTAAATTTATCTTTGCAGATCAGAACGCAAAAGAAGCATAAATTCCCAGTCAGATTGGATTTTGATTCTTGGGTTTGGGGGGCCATGGTATATGATGAATAGAGTAATTGCATCCTACAGATGCAAAAAGAGCTATATCAGAGTTTTGGTCAGAAACCAGCTGCTTTTTATCGAATAATGCAGAATATTTTCAAAACAGGAAAATATTGAAGGGCAGTGACATGCTTCACCTAAAATCCATACACAAAAGTCAACACTGCAACACAAGAAACTGAGCAATTAGAACCACTAAGTATCATTTACCATTCACATAAGAATAAATTTTCTTGCTGATTTATTGACCTTAAAATATCTTGATCTTTACCTTTTTTAGTCTTGCAGGCACAAATTATGGTACACCTAAAATAAGTGAAATGTGTGTGTACAGAGATATATATAAATAAAAAGATGAGTGGTTAATATATAGCTTAATATATAGCTTTGTATACTTTCATATAGTTTAATACATATTTGTTTAAAAATGTCCACAGATATTCCTTCGGTGTTGGCTGGAACTGCTTTTAATATAGATGAAGGAAGTGGAGGCTTTGTTGTCCACTGGCTGAATAATAAAGAATTTCATTTTACATCCTCTATTGAAGTATTCATGCAGCATCTAAGACAAATTTCAGAACAGCAACTAGAACAAGATTTTGATATTGAAGCTGAAGAGGAAGAAGAAACAGAAGAAAAAGAGAAAGGCTTACATATGAAGTTAGATCATGGTCAGTAATCTGGTTAGTTCTGATCAGCTAGTACTACTAGCAGATTAAAAAATACTATTTTTGAATGGAAACTGATAGAGAAATCTTTGCATAACATGGCACTTTTCTGTTGCAGATTTGTCTATAGACAGAGAATCAGAGACAGGGACTGGTACAGGCTCTTCAGAACACGAAGATGGAGAAAGAGAGGGAAGCCCCAAAACATCTCTGCTAGCGGGCCCACGCCTGCCTCTTCCAACAGTTCTGTTAGACCGGAAAATCGACCTGCTGCTGACAGAATGGAACAGGAATCCAGATATGCTGTTCACTATCCATCCTGTTGATGGTACCTTCCTGGTGTGGCATGTGAAGTATTTAGATGAATACACTCCAGGCATCTTTCGACAAGTTCAGGTATGGTGTATTTGAAATGGTTTTGGTTTCTGATGTTAACAAACATTGTTCTTTGATTAGTGGGAATTTCATTTAAAGTACTTCCTGTAAAATAGCTAGCATTTATTCAGGTTGAAGCTGAGTTCATATATTCTAACTTTTTTATATATAATATATTTTCTGTGATCTTTCTGGCCTAGGATTCCTGTTGCATTTCCATCTGGAGATGCTAGTTCCCTTAGCAAAAATATTATGATGTATGCCTGCCCTATCTTTGTAAAAGACAACAGCAGTGCTGCACAGCAGAAAACAATGGATTTTCCAGATAATACTCTAGCAAACAAAGGACCAAGCTTTGCCCAGGACAGTGCAAATGTGAATATAATTTCTCCTGTGGTAATGATGATTTCCAAACATATAGATGGCTCTCTCAACCAGTGGGCAGTTACTTTTGCTGATAAATCAGCTTTCACTACTGTGCTAACTGTATCCCACAAGTTTAGGTACTGTGGACACCGCTTTCACCTCAATGATCTGGCCTGCCATTCTGTTTTACCATTGCTGCTGACATCTTCTCATCACAATGCTCTGTTAACCCCCGAGTCAGACACTTCCTGGGACTCTGACAGGATAAACAGGATGATGGATCCTATTAAACAGAAGAGAGGTTCTGCTAAGCAGCAGCTTAAAAACGCGGCGACCCGTACATTCCATGACCCAAATGCAATCTACAGCGAGCTGATTCTGTGGCGGGTGGACCCCATAGGCCCTTTATCCTACACGGGAGGAGTGTCTGAGTTGGCTCGCATTAACTCTCTTCACACCTCCGCTTTCTCTAACGTAGCCTGGCTCCCAACACTAATTCCCAGCTATTGCCTTGGTGAGTATACCTGGCATGTTTCCATATAGAGTTAACACTGTGAACTGTAGAGTTAATTTGGTAAAATAAATTACTGTTTTATTGGGAGTATATTTACATTAACTTTTCAGAAGTTTCCTTTTACTGTGCAATTTAAGCATTTTTACTTTGTGGCTAAGCTACTGCAAAACACTTGCTGTGGCCTGAGTGTGTCCCTGTGGATCAGCTGACACTCAGAATCTCCTTTGTGTGAGTGAGCACCCCTTGCTCCCACAGAGAACAAGATGCTGCCTCTCCCCAGTGCTTCAGGCAGCTTCCTTGAGTGCTCTCTGCACTGACATGATTTGCAAATGCAGATGTGCTGATGGCTTAAGGTGCTGGCCACGTGCAGCTGCAGGGGCAGTGGGTTGAACAGTATTTGGACCACCTGAACATCAGAATTATTGGGGACGATTTCCAGCCAAAATCGGCATTATCAAATTCCTTTAACATGCTGGCTAAAAACTGCTTAAGAGGTCCTGAAACAGTACTGAAACTCTTCAGCCCACCAGATGCTTAAAAAACCCAGGAACCCAGAATATTTATAACCCAGGTTATAAATATATAGATATAGAACCCAGGTCTATTTATAGACTATATTAACAGAATAGCAAATTACACTTTTTCAGAGGTCAGACTGTACATCAGATGTGTGATGCCCTTGGCCAATTCTTCAGTTTTTGTTTTTAATTTTAGGGCTTTCCATTGCAATTAGGAAAACCATTTATACAAATGTTACTCTATCCAGCCACACATATACTTATTTTCTAATTATCACAAAGATATTGTTATGGTAGTTGTCATCTTTGTATACAGTACTAAAAGCCATTTGTGCTGTGGGTGTAACATTACATTTTATACTAATGCCAGGTTATAAATATATAATATATTTGATTTAAAATAAAATAAACTCATTTTCTCTGCTTACATAGTAATATTCCGAGCTGTGTCCCACAGTGTGTTCTAAATACAAATAATGAACTGCATTCTTGTAGTTTAGAGGGAAATGTTTATCACAAAAATCATGTCAAGCTGTTATATACACTGTCAAGAAGCAAAAAAGACACCCTTATAATTTTTCATATTCAGATCTATTTCTCCCTCCATATCTGCACTTTCAATTGCAGGGCAGAAGGGAATATTCATAGAGGTTAATTTTATGCAAAGAGCCTAGAGTCAGTAAACAAGGAAGAAAGCTATGGCTGAATAGTTTCCCCATAGACTCCTACCTTGAATTGTCTGTGACAAGTTTGGAAATCCAAAGTTGGCTCTTCCAAGCAATGCCCTGGAGGTGACAGTGAATCAGACATCACCCCAGGGTAGGGAATGGCAGCATTCCCTTTGGTGCACTACAGGCTGGGGCTTGTGTGAATAGTGTTTGTAAACACACATGAGCTCAGCTTAGATTACTGAACCTTTTTCAAGAGTTCCAGTTACATTCATGAACAGAAAGGGAATTATTTCAAAGTTCAAATTATGGTGTATTTATGCACACATTTGCTTAGGTTTTTTGCTTCAATGTTTTATGAAAATTATGTTTGAAGCATGTTCATATACTGAGGATTGTAATTGACTACCTGATGCCATTGACTTCCATTCTTTTCTTCATGATTTTTTTTCCATATTCCATTAGGTACCTATTGCAACTCTGCTAGTGCTTGCTTTGTTGCATCAGATGGCAAAAACCTGAGGCTCTATCAAGCTGTTGTAGATGCGCGAAAACTTCTGGATGAATTATCTGACCCTGAATCATCTGTAAGTTTTATGTAGCAATGGTTTGGTGTGAAGCTGTTAAAATATGACTAATGTAACTCAGTTTTTCCCCCTTCCAGTGGTTTGTCTTCCTTAAGTTCTGTGTGATTTTTTTTTTGCCATTCCATGTATAGGATCACATGCATTACATCTTGCATAGTTGCGTGTTTTGCAGCTGTCTGTAGCATTAACAGAAAAAATGCAGCTATTACTACTAAAAATATCTTCACTGAACCAAAATTTCCCATATGAGTTTCCCTAACCTGTGGCACGTAGGAAGAGGGAAAATAGGATTTCTTAGCTTGTCCTCTCAGAAAAGGGGAGTCAAGAACAAGAGGGAAGGTGAGAACAGAGGAGCAAGACTGAGGTGTATCTGCCTGAGTTACATCCATGTATGAGGAAGGGCAGAGATGATGGGATGTGAGGCAATCAGCTAAGAGTCATATTTGCTTTCTTTTTTTCTGATAATCAGTTTTTTCATTCTTTTTATCTTTCATTTCTGTGACTTTAGGAAAAGTAATGCCTGAACTTGTACTGTTATTGTATAAAGAAACACACCTTTAATTTTTTCCCATTCTCTGTTATTTTTATAAACCATCCTGCAAGACAGGGCCTGTCAGTATTCAGATCAGTCTGAATAATCTGTTCTAGGAGCAATGACTAGGAACATTCCAGAGAGAAAATGGAACAACAACCGAGCTTTCAGCTTATGTATAAGCTGTACTGGTGGTGTTTTCTACATATTATAACAAAACCTGAAGCTTGAAAAAGAAGTGAAAGAGTATATTGTTTCTCATTGCACAGATACATTATGTGGTGTCATGCAAGGATAAATCTTTAAATTAGCAATATTTAGCTTCCGTAAAAATTGGTGTTTCATCCCCATGAAGAGCTACTGACTCACAACACTGCACATGCTTTGATAAACACATTATTCATGAGTGTCAAGGAACTCTGTTGTGGTTTGTGCCAACAAGAAAGATTGAAGTTTATCATAAGCAACAGCAATTTTCTTCTGTCCAAAGGAAAAATATACTAATTCTACTAATTTTTTTCTGTTTCAGAAACTTATTGGGGAGGTGTTTAATATTGTGAGCCAACAATCTACTGCTCGACCAGGATGTATCATTGAGCTGGATGCAATAACTAACAAAGTAAATAAATGGTTCACTCTTTAAGGGTATCACATAAGGGTGCTAATAACTTTATTTGTTGACATAAAAGAAATTACATTTCTCTGTGGTGACAATGACTGCCTTGAATTTTTGTGGATATTGAGATACCTTGAGCATTTTATTAAGCCAACTTTCTGTTAGCTGCTAAGATCTCAAATCTTATTTTTAGAGTAAAGCTACATTTTCTAAGCATAATTATTGAAGAAAACAAAAGTTTACTAAAGAATCATTTCCATGGTATTATGAATTAAAGAAAATAATTAGAATCTCCTCAAACCCAAACAGACAAAATTTACTTTTAGAAGCCCAAACCTAAAAACTAGATCTAACTATCCAAAATGTAAGAATGATAGCCAGGTATGACTTCAAGCTTTTTGTGTTTGTACTGTAAAATAACTTTATTAATTAGCACAGCTATATTTCTCAATGAATGAGCAGGTAGGATAATTAAACCTTCTTCTTACTCACTTATTTTGGTGATAAAAGTCCTCCATTGCTCCAGTGCTGTTTTCTGTTAGCAGCCTGTGAAAACAGTGAGTTTTACCAATTTTAATTAGAAAACTGTGGGGTTTTGACACATATAAATAAGTATTTCTCTATTGTCTATAAATTTATATGTGTTTTATGTATCAATAGCATAGAATCTTCAAATTTAAGTTCAAATTCACAAAAAATTCTCTGAGAACTTCTATAAATGACTACAGGGAATACCATCTTGTTTCTCTGGAAAAAAAAGGTGTTTCGCAGCATAACTTTGCCAACACTGTATTTTGGGGATGTATTTTTACTTACCAGCAGGGAAAGATTTCACCATGGGCAGCCTTCTCTGTAGCAAGGCAGAATTACTGCAAAGAAATATGTTGCTGTCAGAAAAAACAGATGTTAAGATATCTAAGAGAAGGAAAATCTGCAATTTGTTCCATTTTTCAGATTTCCCAAGCAAGTCACAGCAGACATGTCTTCCCACTGAAGCAGGATAAAAGTCTGGGACTTTTTGATGCTGTTATTTTTTCAACACCAAAGAAATAAAAACGAATCAGATACTAATTCATCTGTCAATAACTGCAGCAAAAGTGTTATTACAGAATTTTTCTATCCTAGCAGACCTCAGTGAAATTATTTCAATATACAAATGATGAGTTCTAGGATATGCTGTTCTTAATATGAAAGGAAAATATTTGGGGTTTCTGATGATAATTTTAAACTTTATAAAAGAAAGTGTTCCTCATGGGTAGCTAGACTGCACAGAGGAAACAATTACATTAATATCAGATTTTGCTGTACTGTTCTGGAAACATAACAATTGCTCAATGTTTCAGTGTGGCTCAAACACACAATTGCTTCATGTCTTCCAAGAAGACTTCATTTTGGGATACAAACCTCATAAGGAAGATGTGGAAGGGAAGGAAACTGAGATATTTTTCCAGCCATCGCAAGGTATAGCATAAACTATAACTAATATGAATTAAATTGGTACCAAAAATGGTTCTTTGGGAATAATAAAATCTAGCTGGCATCTGGTAATTTACTTTTAAATGAGAATCTAAAATTCTGTGAAATGGCTGTTATGTATTGCTCATATGAATATTTTCTAAATGGTCTTAAACAAAGACATTCTAATTGCTTTGAGTGAAACAGCTTACTTGACAAAGTACATTTTTCACAGTGTTTATGTTGTATATAAAAATGTGAACAGAAGCACATTTTCTGCATCAATAGGTAATTACAGGTGATGTCAATATATCTGGTTTTCAAGTTAATACAGTGGAAAGTCACTGAGGAGTTTGGTAGTAGACTTAAAACTTCAAAATATAAAGGAAGGAAGCAGGCAGGTAGAAGAGTCCTTATAATCTGGTAAAATAATTCAAACTGAATGGAAAGGCAAATATCTAATAAATTAGATTTGCCATTAATACTCAGATTGTCTTTAAGTCAGTATCTATTTTTTAATTCTTCTGTTGCCATGAATAATCAAAAGGTCAATTAAAGCATGCTACTAATGGTACTGTTCCAATATTTTGTTTTGTGATCTAACAATTTATTTCAAAGATGAAAACAAGGTTTTTGCTGTCAATAGTTTTTAGAGAATATTTTGCTATGGAAAAATTATTTAGGTTAAATATAAATTTCATGACCCTATATGAATATACATGTTTATATATTATATATATAATATGTAAATTACAGGGTATCGTCCACCACCTTTCTCAGAGAAGTTCTACCTGGTAGTAATTGAAAAAGATAGTAGTGGCTGTTCTGTTCTTCAAATGTGGCATCTTCATCTCAAATCTGTGCAAGCCTGTTTAGGTGAGTGAGTGATTGTAATTTTTTTAGAGAGAGACATTTCTACCATATTACCTAAGACAAAACAAACTTTGGTGGTTTATTGTAAAACAAATTGTCACTTTTGCCAAGCAAAAGCCTAAAAATCAAGAATCTTCAGAATAATAGATCAATGTAATAGAAGCAATAAAATTCCTTGCAGGCATTGGTTGCATTCTGTACTAATAACAATATACAAATGTGTTGATGGGGTGAGTAATGTACTTAAAGCAGTGGCTTCTTTATTTCAAACTATCAGTATTTCAGAACATTATGGATGTCTTAAATGAATAGTCACAGCATGCAATAAAACTGACACAGCCTGCACACATCATACTATTATGTTGGGTGCAACTTGAGCTCTTGTAAAAACAAATAAATTTGATTGTCAGATATTCATGCCTTGTCCTTATAAACAATTTTTTAACACTGCTGGCATTTTTTTATGTAGCAAAACCAACTGAAACATCTTCAGCAGATAATAAGCTTAGTGTACCAGAGCAGAAGACTGTGGATTCTTCTCCAGATGTATCACCTGGCATAAGTCCCATACCACGTTCTTCATCAATTGCTAACCTTCAGACTGCTAGTAAACTCATTCTGAGCTCCAGACTTGTATATTGCCAACCCCTGGATCTTCCTGTTGGTGTGGAAGTAGTAAGAGCAACTCCTTCAGCAGGTAACAATTTTTTCTATACAGTTAATTCACTAGCTCCTTGTTTATACAATTGTTTCCCCCCAGCCTATAAGATTCTGATTTATTGATGCAGGAAACATAGGACTGAAATGGTGCTTTCAAATCATCATGCCCCATGTCATGTTACTCTTCTGTGAATTTATCAAGTCCCCACAGGAAAGCTTTTCCTGAAACTTACTGCTCTAATAATTGGAAATGTAACTTTCAGTCTTAATTTATTTATGAACAATTTATACCCACTTGCTCATTGGTACATAGTGATTTTTTTACCTGATGCACTTACACCTTCTTCTGTTTGTCTTTCTGTGTCTCCTGTTGTTACTTTTTTCCCTTTCTCTCTGAGGCTTCCTTTTGGTAGGCTATATGAGCCTAATCTTAACTTCCTTAATCTCATCTGATTAAGGTTTTGTATTCCTCTCATTGTTCTAAGAACTCTTCTCTGAATTAGTTCAGTTCCAGTTTATCTTCTTCCAATAGTGACCAGAAATGCAGATGATAGGTAATGTTCAAACTGCAAGACTGTTACCAGCTCTGATATTATTTGCCCTTATCCAAATCCAAATTTAAAAAAATAACACTCGGTTGTAAAGTTCTCTAGCAGTAGGTAGACAATGTTATGTCTGCCTCAATCATATAGGCATTCTACTTTCTATTACTAAAAGTAAATGTATTTGTTCTGACTTCAGGTCACTTGAGTTCCTCATCAATATACCCTGTCTGCCTCGCACCTTATTTGATAGTAACGTCCTGTTCAGACAACAAGGTGCGCTTCTGGAGATGCACTGTAGAGACGGGCCTGGACAGCAAAGCTGAAGAGAAGGAGACATACCACTGGAGAAAATGGCCTTTAATGAACGATGAAGGGGAAGACAACAGCAGTACAGTGAGCATAGTAGGAAGGCCGGTTGCTGTTAGCTGTTCTTACACAGGACGTCTTGCAGTCGCATACAAACAACCCATACAGCATAATGGGTTTGTTTCCAAAGAATTTTCCATGCATGTTTGTATACTTGAATGTGAGTCTACTGGAGGATCAGAGTGGGTTTTGGAACAGACAATTCATCTGGATGATTTAGTTAAGGTTGGAAGTGTACTTGACTCGAGGATCAGCGTGGATAGTAATTTATTTGTTTACAGTAAGTCAGATGCTTTTTTGAATAAAGACAAATACCTGGTGCCCAGTATCAAGCATTTGGTGCATTTGGACTGGGTTTCAAAAGAAGATGGTTCACATATACTGACAGTTGGAGTGGGTGCCAACATCTTCATGTATGGAAGGCTTTCGGGAATTGTAACAGATCAAACCAGCAGCAAAGAGGGAGTAGCTGTCATCACCCTGCCACTAGGAGGGAGCATAAAACAAGGTGTGAAGTCAAAGTGGGTGTTGCTGAGATCCATTGATTTGGTTTCATCTGTGGATGGCACTCCTTCCCTGCCTGTGTCTCTCTCCTGGGTGAGAGATGGAATACTGGTGGTGGGGATGGACTGTGAAATGCACGTTTATGCCCAGTGGAAACACGCGGTCAAGTTTGGTAATGGAGAAAGCGATGTGTTTGCTTCTGAAGACTCAACGACACAAGATCCATTCAAAACAAGCGCAGTAGTGAAGAAGACCAGTGTAATTGATGGGGCAGGGATTGTGGATGATGTTTTTGGCACTCCAACTGTAATTCAGGATGGGGGCCTCTTTGAAGCTGCTCATGTTCTTTCCCCTACTCTACCCCAGTATCATCCAACCCAGCTATTAGAACTGATGGACCTGGGTAAAGTTCGCCGAGCCAAAGCCATTCTGTCGCATTTAGTTAAATGCATTGCAGGAGAAGTTGCAATAGTCAAAGACACAGAAGCTGGAGAAGGAACTGGTCCTAAACGCCATCTTTCTCGCACCATCAGTGTGAGTGGGAGTACTGCCAAGGATACCATTACTGCTGGGAAAGATGGTACCCGAGACTACACAGAGATAGACTCAATTCCCCCACTGCCACTGTATGCACTGCTTGCTGCAGATCAGGATGCCACCTATGTTGCTGAAGAAACTTCCAAAATACCTCAGGGCTCTGAAGACCATGCGAAGAGAAAAACAGAGGATCAGTACTCGGATCTGTTCCAGATTCAACCTGTTACAACCGAAGACTTTATAGATTTTGAGCCTGAAAAGAGGGAGAGTAAATCCAAAGTTATTAATCTGTCACAGTATGGGCCAACTTACTTTGGCCGAGAACACGCCAGTGTCCTTTCAAGCCACCTGATGCACTCAAGTCTGCCAGGCCTTACTCGACTGGAGCAGATGTTCCTTGTAGCTTTGGCAGACACTGTAGCCACGACAAGCACTGAACTAGATGAGAACAGAGATAAGAATTACTCAGGTTAGTAACTGACATATTATTGAATTGACATTGCTCTTCTCAGCAAAAGTAAACTTAGTCCTTGGGTATTTTGGGATAACAAAGCTGAATGCTAACGTCACTTATTCAGGTTAGACACTGTAGGAAAGAAAAACAGATGTAAGTATCTACTTATAGTTCATATGTAATAAATAACTTGTAGTTCAGGTTCTCAGCAGCCTTAGAAACATACATTCCTCATGCAGTGTTTTGATAACTTTTATATATGTGTAGTTGGCTGCATGTTCAAAAGTGTGTTTTTGTGGCACAGGCAGAGACACCTTGGATGAATGCGGCCTGCGGTACCTGCTGGCCATGCGCCTGCACACCTGCCTGCTGACATCCCTGCCTCCCCTCTACCGAGTCCAGCTGCTCCACCAAGGTAACCCTCACACAGAGGGATGGCTTCACTCACAGGATCTGCTTACCTTGGATTTATAATGACATAGTTCTGTTATCTGCATATTAACTTTCTATTTAATTAAGGCTTCCCTACATGCACTGTAAATAACAGAAAAAGTATAGCTCTAGGGTAGAGGATTCTGGCCTATACAGTTTGAGGTATGAATAAATTCCCCAACTAGATAAAACACAGACTGTATCTGTAATTCATGGTTTCTGCTGGAAGAATTAAGACATTTCCTTACATGAGCATGGGTTTATCCTAAAGAGCATTTTATTATTTTCATTACAGCAGGTTGTTGTTTTTTTACTCAATCTGAGTAAATGCTGTAGTGAAATATTGAAAAGAAAAGAAGTTACCACCTAAAGAGCAGAGAGAAAGGTTTCTGGCCCAAAATGTGTCTGCTTCTGTGATAACAGACTATTTTTCCTTCAGTCCTTCAGCATACGGTTCTTAAATATTTATGAATGGGGTACTGGAAAATGATTAAAGAAGTGCAGAGGAGAGGACATCCCTAACAAGCAAGAAGATATTTCAGCTGTTCCTTTAACAGCTCTACTTCCTCTTGAGGGAATCGGTGTCTTTCATATGTACCCAGCTCCTGGGTTAGAGACCTCACTTTGCATCCCTGACATAATCCATTTGCTCATTAGCAACTCTTAGTCTTCTGAATTGTATTGGTTTATGTTATTGTTTAGGCCTGTCAACTTGCCATTTTGCATGGGCTTTCCATTCTGAGGCTGAGGAGGAGTTGATCAATATGATTCCTGCCATCCAGAAGGGAGACCCACAGTGGTCTGAGCTGAGAGCTGTGGGCATTGGTTGGTGGGTCAGGAATATCAACACTCTCCGAAGGTGCATCGAGAAGGTACTTCTTACTGGCTACAGACTCTTGCTCCATGCTGTTAGATGTGCCTACTATACTAAATTTTGAAGTCATCTAATGAAAAAATACATTTTTAAATGTTTAATCAAAGAATCCAGGAGTAAAACAATTATCCTAGTACTCCAAATCCAATTACATGAGAAAATATGTAAAACCCAAGCAGTGTTCATTCAAGAAATACTGTTATTAGCTTAAGTATTTTTAAGTAATGGATTGCCAGAGGAATTTCACCTTATAGTATGAGTTACTGTAACAATTTTAAAGAAAATATTTTTATTTGCACATTCCTAATGTCCCACTGTGCTTGAGAGGAGTTGCTATCTGCAATAGTTCTGTTTTTCTGACTCCTAAAAGCATTTACAATGTAAAGCTGTGTTACATAGGAAGAAAACATTCTCACAGAAATTACTTTGCTGCTTTATAGAGATAATACAGTCTACCTGGTCATCTTTTGTGACAAAGAACACAAGTTATTTAGCTAAAAGCAGCTTTTATATTTTCATTAATAATTGTTCTCTGCAGGTTGCAAAAGCTTCATTCCAGAGGAACAATGATGCCTTAGATGCTGCACTTTTTTACCTTGCCATGAAGAAAAAGGCAGTGGTGTGGGGTCTATTTAGGTGAGTTCTACCAACTTGAAGTTGGATTAAATCTTAATTGAACCAGGAATGCAAAGCAGAACTCATTCAAGAGTAGAGTTTAATTTCAAGTAATGTTGTTCAAGTGATAGTATGCTAAGGAACATAATAAATAGCTCTATACATTGCATTTCTTTGTACAGGTCCCAGCATGATGAAAAGATGACTGCCTTTTTCAGCCACAACTTCAATGAAGACCGATGGCGTAAAGCTGCTTTAAAAAATGCTTTTGCTTTGTTGGGAAAACAACGTTTTGAGCAGTCAGCTGCATTTTTCTTGCTAGCAGGTTCACTAAAAGATGCCATAGAGGTATCCGCTTTTGAGAAATTTCAGTTTCTAATTTGACTTATGTTACTGCATCCTTACAAGCTGTTCTCTGCTGAAGTTTCCCCAAACTATGGCAACACAAATGGGATGGTATGTCCTCACAGGACCCCCTTGTGCCCTTCAGACATACCATTTACCTCCACACTACCGTGAAAAGCAACTGGGAAGCTGATTTAAAGGCCAGAATAATTGTTCAGATACACCATTCCTCAGTGGAAACACTCCTGTGATCTTTCTGGCAAAACTTTGTTTGAACTGCACAGTTCAGCTGTAGCACTCTGTTCAGCCTCCAGCTATTCTGCATCACCTATTGGTACAACATTGGGTAATAAAAGAAGTCAAGAGTTCCCTTCTGAAGGAGTTCTGGGATCCCTTTTTAGTGGGGCTATGGTGGTGCTTGCCACCAGGGCAGTGGGAGCTGTGAGAAGGGTCATAAGCTAAGAAGTATCTCTAAGGAGTGGATGAGAGTTAGAGAACCTTTAGAATACCTGCCTCTTTATTTACAGTATGTTTGTCTTCACTTGAGAATATATTTTCCTCAGAGATGTAATTCTGCACAAGATGGTGCGAAAAATATCTTACCAGTGATGTAACAACATGAAAGTTGGAGGCTGCAATTATTCTACTAGACAGAATAAAAATAGCCATCTTTGTCTTCTGCCATGTTAATTTTTTAATGCTGTGTACTGCTATGCATATTGAAATCCCTAAAACAGAGGAAAGTACACCTCTTTCCAAACAGAAGAAAATGTTACTTGGATATATATCACCTACCACATTTTTGACCCAAAGATTAATTTATATTTCAAAGAACAGATAAGAGGAGAGAAAAAAAATTCTGCTCTGTAAACATATATTGCTATTCACTTTATTTTATAGAACTCCATTTCCCTCATAAAACAACCTTTTCCCCACTGCTTATATCATAGGTGTGCCTTGAGAAAATGGAAGATATCCAGCTGGCCATGGTCATTGCTCGTTTGTATGAATCAGAATTTGAAACCTCTGTCACGTACACCTCCATCCTCTATGAAAAGATTTTGGGTTGCCAGAAGGATGGAACTGGTTTCAGCTGTACTAAGTTGCATTCTGATCCATTTCTGAGAAGCATTGCATACTGGATAATGAAAGATTACACACGAGCACTGGATACATTGTTGGAACAAACACCCAAAGATGACGATGAAAACCCAGGTAAGGGAAAAATTATTAGTATGATAGGGCAAACTTTTTAAGAAAAAGAAAAGTGGGAGAAATGCTTTAGAACAATATAAATACCTGTTTTCAATTCTTTACAAGGGTTGTCTTCTAACCCCAAACTTAGTTTCTGCTGTCAGCTGAGCTTGGGAGAGCTGTCTTTTTTTGACATTTCTATACAATATTTCTCTAGTAATGAATGCTGGTTGGTCTTTTTTCCAGGGGACTTAAATTCTTTTTCTTGCTACTAGGAATTAACAGTATTGTAGCAGGATTTCCTATCCCATCTCTTCAAGAATAATGTTAAGTGACATGTGGCTACATAGGTTTCCTATTCCCTATAGGAATTTCCTTGGGGAAATCTCTACATGGATGATCATCTCAGCTGCCTTTTAGCTTAGCTGAGTGCAATGTAACTGCAAGGCAAAGGATAGAATTTGTATCTTTCTACTCATCCAGCTCATACTTTTATTCTTTTTGTGAGGAATAAGTAATTATTTCATTTTATTTTGGTAACTAGACCCAAAATTGTCCTTGTTTGTGTGTTTTGGTAAATCTCCAATGCAGGCAATAACTGCAAAACAGAATAATGCCATATAAAAGGCATTTTCAATAGATGTCATATCTGTTTAATTCCTCAGTTATTGTCAAATCCTGCAATCCTGTGGTGTTCAGTTTTTACAACTATCTTCGGACCCACCCTTTGCTCATCCGAAGATACTTCAGCTCACCAGAAGGAACTCTGGCCACGTTAGGTTTAAAAACTGAGAAAAGCTTTGTTGATAAAATTAATCTTATAGAAAGAAAATTATTCTTCACTACTGCAAATGCTCATTTTAAAGTGGGCTGCCCTGTATTAGCCCTTGAAGTCCTTTCAAAAATTCCAAAAATAAGAAAAAAGTCTACTGTAGCTGGAGAAAAAGATTCATCCAGTCCTTCAATCCAGGCTGATGCTTCAGATTCCAAAGCCCTACAGGATGGTGCTGGAAGTGGTGACATAGACTGGTCAAAACCCATTTCAACTTCCTTTGCTTTGGACAGCACTGCTGAATCTTCAGCACAGTTTGACTGGAGTCAACCAGCAGTAAAATTTGATGATGAGCCCCTTACTCTTGATTGGGGTGAAGACAAAAACGAGTCAGATGAAGAAGACAAGGATGTTGGGATAATGATGAAAAAGTCCGATTCTAAGAGCGAAGATGAGAGGACCTCAGACACCAGCATGGCTCAAACACCGCGTGGGGAGGTTTCTGAGGCAGGAGAAACTGAGGTTGATGTTATTGCTGAGCAACTGAAGTTCAGAGCCTGTTTGAAAATCCTTATGACTGAACTGAGGACTTTGGCTACAGGTTATGAAGTGGATGGAGGAAAGCTCAGATTTCAGCTGTACAACTGGCTGGAAAAAGAGATTGCTGCCATGCATGAAATATGCAACCACGACGCAGGGGACAAAGACTACTATAAAACATACACCAAAGTAAATGGGGATCTGCTTGACCCCGAGGATATTGTGGACAAGCCAGACATTGGCTCGTACGAGCGGCACCAGATCGAAAGGCGGAGGTTACAGGCAAAGCGAGAACATGCTGAGAGACGCAAGTGGTGGCTGCAGAAGAACCAAGCTCTTCTCAGAGTTTTTCTCAGTTATTGTAGTCTTCATGGGGCACAAGGTGGAGGTTTAGCATCTGTAAGGATGGAGCTGAAGTTCTTACTGCAGGAGTCGCAGCAGGTAAAGCAAATTCAGCTCATTTCTATGGATGAATGTGAGCAGTTCTAGACTGTCAGTAATGTCAAATGCAGGAGTTTGTGCCTTGAGTTTGTTCTGCAAGTCTAATGGTCATGATAATTTTAATGCTCCTGGAGAAAGAACTTGCTATTTAAGTGTACTGCTTTTCCCAATATAAGGATTATTTGGTTCTGAAGAATCTGCTGTGTGACACTGAGGATCAGTCTTCTTATGATTATAGAATATAAATGTTGCTGGTTAATATATTGTAGCTGCAGCATTGTATGTGTTACTAATTTACATCATTTTGAACACAATTTCTAGGTACCTGTATAATAAATTAAATTCACAGTTACTGAAATAAAATCTCATTCCTAGACCCCTGCAGATCATGCAAAGGAGCTACAAGGAACGAGGTCTTAGCTTCAAGGCTCAACTAATAATATAAAGTCAGACAGGGTACTACTCTCTTTACTATTATGGCATTTTCTACATTTCATACAAAAAGATATTTTACAGCAAATATTAATAACTACACTGAGCTACAGCAGATAATATGACACTGGGCAAGTCTTTTAACATGCTCCAGTCCTAGATTTCTCCTATTTCAAATAGGAACAACAGACAGCTGTTTTGGCAGTACTTGGTTTAGAATGTACATTAGAGAATTTTTAAAAGTTCTGTTTGTTTCCCCTTGAGAAACTCAGATGAGTACAAATTTGGCTTTGCTACTAAACTCAGACCAGAGACTATTGTATCAACTTGTGCTACTGCAAGTACTTTTTTCGTTAGTGTTTTTTAACAGACTATTTCCACACTTCCTAATGAACTACATGAAAATACTCTTCCTGCAAGAAATCAAAATGTGCTCCAGCAAATTTGGCTATCAGGTCTGAACTTTGTTATTGTAGTAAATAACTTGCTTTTCACAGTAAAATCTTCTCCATACTGAGTAGACAGCAGTGGAAGAGGATAAGTAATCTGGGAAATATATTTAAGATGTAAAATTATCTCTATTTTTAAGTTTTTTTCAAAGCAATGATTTTAAATACAATCTTTTCTTTTGAACAGGAAACTACTGTAAAGCAACTTCAGTCTCCACTTCCACTACCCACAACACTACCACTGCTTTCTGCAAGCATAGCATCCACAAAAACTGTGATAGCTAATCCTGTGCTGTACTTAAACAACCACATCCATGATATACTTTACACTATTGTGCAGATGAAATCGCCACCACATCCTAATATTGAAGATGTCAAGGTAATTCATAGCTTTAATCTAAGGCTTAATGTTTGATGAAATAGAAAGATAATAGAAAAGACAGGAGTGAGCACAGGATGAGTTTCAGAAAGTTTGCTTTTTTAACAGTTGGACAGTACTATTTTCCTCACACTGTGGATTTTGTTGAACTTTCCAAGAAATCCTTGCATTTCCTCTTTTTAAGAACTGGACTGTTTTTGTTGCATTGTGGGGCAGAACCAGTTATTTTGTTACTCCTGGAGACTAATGGAATTTATAAGCACATAACTGAGGTAAAAAAAGAGATTTTAGATAAAATTATTATATCATGACTACACAAACTTTTCATATTTTATGTATGTTGAGTAGCTATTACTACATTGAACTGCAGTGCTATATAGTACAGCTTCCAGGAGCCATCCCATTAAATTCGTTGTCATAACAGGACATGCTTAATCACTGCTTCAGTATGCTCATTTACTGTGGCTGTTCTGTATTGGAATCAAGTTAATTATCTTGACATGATATTAGAAGGTGGTGACTGCCATCAAATTATCTTGAAAAAACAGGTGGGATTTTCTAAGCAGTATACTGTAAACTTAAATTAACATTCAGTTACTATTTCTTGAACTTGGTTTAAAACTAGGACAGTCCTGCAGAACACATTTCCAATACCCTTTAGAAAGAAATGTACTTTACTCACCTTTTATATAAAACATACGGCTTATTGATTCTCTTTATTTTAGGTGTACACACTTCATTCTTTAGCAGCTTCACTTTCTGCATCCATTTATCAAGCACTATGTGACAGCCACAGCTACAGGTAAAGAGGGAAGTTTTCATACAGTCCTACATTTGCAGTATACTTTGTGCATCCTAGATGGAAATTCTTCCTGCATGTGACTTAAAAAGGGGTTAAATGTTTAAATGAAGATACTTGTACACATTAAACATTGCTAACTTTGATATGCCTGATCAATTTTACACAGATAAAATAACACCAACCATTCAGAGTTTTTCAATAAACAGTAGGAAAATATGATGTCACTCTCACTTGGGACACTCACTTTCTCATCATAAAAAATGTATTTGTATGTAGCAGTCAAACAGAAGCAAATCAGTTTACTGGGATGGTTTACCAAGGACTGCTTTTGAGTGATCGGCGCAGACTGAGGACAGAGAGCATTGAGGAGCACGCAACTCCAAACTCATCTCCTGCTCAGTGGCCTGGTAAGACCCAAATAAGGTTACTTATAGCTCCACTGAACCAGCTGCATATGCTAGAATTATTTCACTGTCCTGTATGAGGGATGAAATAGTGGATAATCAGTGACAGATGTTTCTAACTTACTTCTCAAAATAGTAACAGCCTTTCACTTATTCACCTATCAAAACAAATCAACTTTGTACATGGTAAACATCTTACTTGAAGAAGAGACCATGATCTTTAGGAAAAACTTAATGACAATTTGTCACCCCAAAATGTTTTCCTCCAGTCTGCCTAATCCCCTAGCAATGCCACCTCTGTTGTCTCCACAGTACTGGCCCACGTGTATGCTGTAATTGGTGTAGAAATCAAAGCAGCTAATTCTGATGTACAAGCATAAACTGCAGCAATGGTGCAGGAATTTCATAGGCACACTGAACTGCCCATAGTATTTGCAGAGAACTGTAATGCAGAAGTCCCAGACCCAAGAAGGCTTTTTATAGTTTTGACCTTTATGGTTTTAAGAAAATTGTTAATAGTGTGTTTCATCTGAATAAAACCATCATGTGGCTACCAGTGTTTACCATAAAGCGTCGAGGTAAAACGTTTTCTTTTTGTCCATTTATCCTCCTACTCATTTAATCCCAGAATTTTTCCTCTTCGCAGGCGTGAGTTCACTTATCAACCTCTTGAGTTCAGCTCAGGACGAAGACCAGCCAAAGCTGAACATCCTGCTGTGTGAAGCCGTGGTGGCCGTGTACCTGAGTCTGCTGATCCATGCCCTGGCCACCAACTCGTGTAACGAGCTGTTCCGGCTGGCGGCGCACCCGCTCAACAGCCGCATGTGGGCTGCGGTCTTCGGAGGGGGCGTCAAGCTGCTCGTGAAACCCCGCCGGCAGTCCGAGAACATCCCAGGTACTGCTGCAAATGCGGCTCTGCGCCCTGTGCCTCTTACTAACATAGTAACAACCTGCCTTCCTTGCGGAGACCAACGCACAGTTTGAGAAACTACTGGCAAGAAAACGGTTACATTAACTGAAAAGCTGAAACAAGTAATAGCCTTGCAGTTGTCCTTTATAGGGACCCAGCACATTCTGAATTTGCCATAAAAACTCAATGGTTATTATAGTAATAATGATAGGTCCTGACCTATAACATTTTTCAGGACTTTCAGCAATAATTTTTAGGGAAAAAAAGAACTCCAGGTGGTATAAATCAGTGATAATACCTATGGGTTTTTGTATGGGAGATGAGTGTTGTTTTTTAATGACTGCAGTAAATGGGAAACAGTATTTCTGAAATCAGTTTCTGTTGCAAGGTAGGATTTCACCTAGCATGAGACTACAAAGAAATACCAACTTCATCTGTCAGTAAAACAGCTCACACATATGTAAGCTCCTACAAAACCCAGAATTTTTGCAAGGACAGATAGATGAGCAAGTGTTAATATGCTGCATGAGGAACAGCAAAAGTGGAGATTGAATTCAGACTCTGCAGACAAAGGCAGATACAACTATTTGTGATAAACTTCAGCAATACTGAAAATGACATTACACAGACTTCTAAATCACCAGTAGGCTTGAAACTTATGCAAAAATTAGACATTCCCTCTCCAGAATATAAAACCAAACAATAATAAGGCATTGCACCTTTACAAGTATGCACAACAGGTATTTGTCATTCATGGAATAAATTAAACTCATTTAGGCCAGTTATTTTCATAAGCTGATAGTATGAATAACTAATGCAAGTCATGTTCATTTGAGATGTATTTTGTTTTCCTTTAACCTTCAAGCTGCTACAGCTTCTGATGTTTCAGAGGATGGTAACGAAGGTTTGTAAAGACTTGCAGTGTAGATGAGTGTTGGTAGTGGCTTTTCTGGACAAACAGAATAGTTTTTAAATACCTAGCTCCCTTGCAATAAAGTAAGTGTGATCTTCAATGTTGCCTGGCCAATAACATTTTGAAAAACAAATTCCACATTTATATTTTAGTTACTATTAAGGCATTTTAAATTGTAACGCTTTAAAGTTGTTTTCAATTGTCAAAATCCTGTCTTTATATTCAAATTTTCTTTCCTACCCTAAGAATTCCTTGGTTTATATTGGATGGTTAGCTAATTGTGCAGCATACTGTTTAGTGATATTTTACATATTACTTTATTTCTCAACAAAGTTTCTGAGTTTCTTTATTTCTTTCTTGAGAAATTTTTCAGTTAAAAGACTTTTTAAAAGCTACATCTCCTAAGAACTTAATCCAGTATGTAAATGTAAAGTAAAATGTATTTTTTGTAATATATCCAATGTCTAAATGACACAGTTATTGTATTTATCATAATGAAACCTTTTTGTGATTACACTTACTTTATTTAGGCTGGCTTTGATTCTAAATCAGTAGAAATTAGTACCAATAACAGTGGTGTTAGTTGCTTCAGTTATAAAATACAGACATTTTAAAGATGCAATACTAATACCAGCTTTTTTAATTACCTGAATTTAGCACCTCCTCTTCCATCAGAAGAAATGGATAAACACCGCCGTCGGTTTAACATGAGAATGCTGGTGCCAGGCAGACCAGTAAAAGACAGCAATGTACCACCACCTGTACCTGCAGAAAGACCCTCTTACAAAGAAAAGTTTATTCCTCCAGAGCTCAGCATGTGGGACTATTTTATGGCAAAGGTAATTGAAAATTCCATCAAGTTTTAAAAGACAAAAATAAAGTGAAAATTTTGAGCACTCTTAGTAGTAAGATGCAGAATATTATCTTCATAATAAAAGATAAAGAGCCTACAAGTCTATTACTTCACTTTCAAAACGTGCCTTCTGTCAATAATAGTGATTAACACTTTTCCCCCTCTCTAATTACTTGTATTTTTAGGGACATTGACTTATAGGTTAAAATGCTGTCATTTAAATTCTATGAGAGTCATAGGTGAAGTCAGAGAAGAGATGAGAATACTGTTTTTATACAGACTTTTGCTTTGCATTGCAGCCCTTTCTCCCTTTGTCAGAGATGAGAATACTGTTTTTATACAGACTTTTGCTTTGCATTGCAGCCCTTTCTCCCTTTGTCAGACAGTGGGGTTATTTACGATTCTGATGAAAGCATTCACAGTGATGAGGAAGAGGACGACGCTTTCCTCTCCGATGTGCAGATCCAGGAACACACAGATGCCAATTCTTACAGGTCAGCAGAAACTGTCACTATTTTAGAATAATTGTGTCATATGCTTACCTTTGCTTCCAAATAAAAAAGATAATATGGATCTTCTGCACCATCCAACGAACATCAAGCAGTTTTAGTACTGTGGGCACACTTGTCTATGGCAATGGGATTACGGAAATTACAAATTCTTGTCACAATAACAGTTCCCCATTTACTTGCCAGAAAAAAGGGATTAGGAAGTTGTGTGGTTTGCAATTTTTCAGGGAGGGGAAGAAATAAAATGAGAAACACCCATTTTCAATTTTAAGATTCTACATAAGGTACCACAATGCCAGCTGTAGAATAATGGTTTAGACTGCTGGTTCAAGCATGTGGTTTTTGAATGGGGTGCAGGTTAAATAGAACCTTTCTACAGTATTTTTCTAACCTGTGTATTTGCTTGAAGAAAAAAAATACTCTGTAGATAACTCTTAATGTTTTCTTAACACAACTAAATTATTCTTTTTATACAGCTGGGCTCTTCTACATCTGACAATGGTCAAATTAGTTCTGCACAACATTAAGAACTTCTTTCCCATTGCTGGTCTGGAATTCACTGGTAAATATTCCTTTGCATTTTATTTTTCTGTATATATGGCTTTCTGTCAGATTTCACCTTTTAATTCTAACCTTAAAATTCAAATAATTAAAGAACTTATTTATTACAATTACCAACATGTATATTTCCTTTCAAGAATTTTTTTTTTGGATGGTTAGCTATTATGGGGGCTTTGTACTCACTGTAACTAATTATTTTCTCTGAGCCTTACTTTATTAATATTTCTGTTTAGATCTGCCTGTAACATCTCCATTGGGCATTGCTGTAATAAAAAATTTAGAACACTGGGAACAGATTCTTCAAGATAGAATGGACCAGTTTGAAGGCCCACCTCCAAATTACATCAATACTTACCCCAGTGACCTTGGTGCAGGGGCAGGACCAGCTCTTCTCCGCAATAAAGCAATGATTGAACCTGAAAACACACCATTCAAGTAAGTATTATTTTCCTAGAAAAAACACATTCTTTGATCACAGAAATTCCAAAGAGCATTTCCTCCTCATGTTAAACAACCAAATGAAGGTTGTCTAGGTCTTAGGTCTAGTAGCCAATGTATGTTCTAGAGAAACCATTTTCCCACATCCCTGTCTTCTTTCTTGTGCAGCTGCCTGAGTCCTGCAGCAGCCTTTACTTACTCTACTGCACCTTTCACAGCTGCAACAGGAAAGGAAAATAAGGAAAGAGCAGAGGTCGTAGGAATTGAGGGCAGTGGCTGCTGCTGGGAACACCCTATTCAACCTGTTTTACTATTCTGTCAGTAGCAGTTGTCTCTCACGCTATCCCAGCAACAGGAGAGTTATATAATACATGCAGATGTCTGGGGGAGGAGAAAGACAGTTGTACTAAGGTCCTTTTAAGGATAATCCTCCTGTGTTTAGACAGTGTCATGCCTGGAGGTGTCTGTAAATGCAGATAGTGAAATGTGTTTTCGACTCAAAAATAGCTTACCTTTCTCAATATATTGAACTGCATCTGAGTCAACAGTGCAAAAGGACTCAGCAGTGCCCTGGCAGCCAGGAGGGCCAGCCCTGTCCTGGGGGGCATCAGGCACAGCATGGCCAGCCAGGCAAGGGAGGGGATTGTCCTCATTTGCTCTGACCTGGAGCATCCTCACCTCGAGTGCTGGGGGCAGTTCTGGGTGCCACAATGTAATAAGGGTATAAAATCATTAGAGAACATCAAAAGGTAGGCAGTGAAGATGAGGAAGGGTTTGGAGAGAAAGCTGTGTGAGAAGCAGCTGAGGTCCTTTGGTCTGTTCAGCCTGGAGGAGGCTGAGGGGAGACCTCACTGCAGGTACAGCTGCTTGTGAGGGGAAGAGGGAGGGCAGGCACTGATCTCTGCTCTCTGGTGACAGTGACAGGACACGAGGGAATAGCCTGAAGCTGTGTCAGGGAGGTTTAGGTGTGTGATTAGAAAAAGGTTCTTCACCCAGAAGTTGGTTGGGCACTAGAACAGGCTCCCTAGGGAAGTAGGAACAACACCACCACCAAAATTCCAGAAGTGTTTGATCAACACTCTCAACCACGTGGTGGAATTCTTAGACTTGAATTATCCTTGTGGGTCCCTTCCAACTCAGAATACTCTGTGTTTCTTTCCTTCTTCTGCTTTATCCAGATCAAAGGATTACTCAGCTCTTCCAGCTAAAAGGCTCTGGCATTTTCTTGTGAAGCAAGAACTTCTTCAGGAGACTTTCATAAGATATATATTCACAAAGAAAAGAAAGCAGAGTGAGGTAAACAAAGGATGTAACTTTCTTTTAAAAACAAAGCTCAATTTTAACTGTTCCTCAGTCTCCTTAGTATTTAATTTTTCTTCCCATTTTTCATTGGCACTTCAGTTCCTCTCATTTAACAATGTTTGGATTTTTTTTCAAAATCAATATGACTGTCATGTTGTTGATTAGGATATCAACTGAACAAAATATTTTTAAACAAGACATATCTCACCATGTATTAGAATACTATCCTAATAAACAAACATTTGTGGTAACAGTAATAAGCAAAGAAATTTGAATTTATTTTTTTTTGGTGTGTTATACTGAAAAAGAAATGTAAATGTGCTATTCATTTGTGCTTATGTATATATGCATGAGTAATATATACATATAAAAGTAATATTATATAATAATATATAATATGGGGCTACAACTGCTATGTTCTAACTGAAAATTTAAGCCAACACATGAATATCATGGGAAATAAGTATATGATTGAATATCTTTTAGAATTCCTGTAAGTATGGAGTTTGTGTGTGTATTACTCCTCCATTTATTTACTATATCATACATTTTGTGTTCATCTAGGAGGCATTGCATTTTAAGTGAGTTTGTTTAGATTCCTGTCTTAGTTTCTGTGCTTTTTATAAAAAGTTAAAAATACATTTGTCATCATTTACTGACAGAGTGGCCTTTAAAAATCTAGTTTGGAATGTTTCATTCTTTTTTTATATTTGTTTGTGCATGTGTTTTGTGTTTGTGACTGTGTGATGTTATGTAGTCTGTAGAAGATCGTGTGGAGCAGGTCAAACAAAACTGCGTAGCAGAAGATCACAAAAACAAGGTAGTATCCCTTCTCCCAAACCTCTAGCACATTCTTAAAAGTTCTGTGGAACTGGCTTTTCTTTTCTAATGTGACTAACAGAAGCTGTGTGTTCTGTGTAGTCTGTGTGACAGGCTTTTAATCCATGAACTAACTTCGGATTTCCTGATAATTGGGATGAGTGAACACCTTGTAAATAGTGTTGCACACACAACTTCGTGTTTCTTACACTCAAATATCACTTTTGGTTTCTAGAACACCAAAGAGTATGAGAAGTCTAAAGTTTAGCTACTGAAACAATGCTAAGGCCACTGAACTTTTCTTGCATGAATTTTGTATAGATTTTTGCACTCTGAATGTAACCAATACAAAATAAGTTTTCATGTTAATTGAAGTTTTTTATAAATGTTTTGTAGGTTGAAGCAGATCTTGGATACCCTGGAGGAAAAGCAAAAATCATTCACAAAGAGTCAGATATGATAATGGCATTTGCAGTTAACAAGGTAAGCCTCGAATACTACAAGAAATGTAATTAAAAAGTCTTAATTATAGTTAGTATAAATTTTGTATTTGTGCTGCATAGGCAAACAGCAATGAAATTGTTTTGGCATCTACACATGATGTTCAAGAACTTGATATTTCAGCTCTACTGGCTGCTCAGTCATTTATATGGATTGGGGAAGAATATGACAGAGAGTCTAAAAGGTAGGATTGTTTCTTTGTGGTTATATTAATAAGAGTATTGATTTTCTGTGAGGGTATGTCTATATTACCTGTGTAAGCACAAATGAATCCTACAAAAAACATTAATTACTCTTCTTCAGTAGATTTCAGGCTGCTTTGCAAGTGAGGGAAATCAAAAGATTCATTACTGTCTAAATGCATGCATGCACTGCACAGTGAAGTAAAATCCTATGTGGTGCATTAGATAATGAAGGAAGTGCTGCCTTGGACACCCTGCAGTTCCCTTGCAGCAGTGCAGTGTGGAGGGCAGCTGTGGTAGCTGATGCTGCTTGTTCCTGTCCCCTCCATTCCTGTGCTGAGGGCTGTGAATGCATCAGCTGCAGCAAGCACTCCTCTGTGCCAGCCCCCTGCACACTACACACATAGGTCAGGAACAGTTCAACAATATTCTTCTCAAGGGATCTTACGCTGGGATCGTCTCTCGAGATTAAATATGGATAGATTTGGGGCACGTGGAAAGAATTTGTACTGCATAAGTGCAGGAATCATCAATTTATAGTCTCATTACTGTCACTTCCTCTACCCACTGCCATTAGGCTCTTGACAAACAATCAAAGATCATTAGGAGCAAAGAAGCATTTGCTTAAAGCAGAGCTGTTCTTTTACAGTTCCGATGACGTTGACTTCCGTGGTTCTACCACCACGCTGGCTCCTTCAACTGCACCATCCTTTGGAGTGAGTCAGATCCAGCCATCTCCATCCATGCCCTGGCTGGGCACTGGGCAAACCAGCACTGGGGCTGGTGTGGTGAGTACTGCTGTGTGCAGCTCAGGAGAGAGGGCTGTTGATTGTCTGTGCATTAGTCATCATATTGTCAATCCAGTATTGACAGGAAGGGCCAACAGCGACCAAGATCTGGCCAAAAAGAAAGCTAAACTAAGCATTTTTTCAATATACTGGGGCACAGAATTATTGTGATATAGAAAATAATGGCACAATCTGGGTGGTTTTCTTTCTTATGGGAACTTTGATGTAGGACCATTCAAATAATGATAGTTTAATAGATTTTTTTGTAACTAGGGAACACTTGCCACATAAATTTTTTTTATTACATAATAAACAAAATTGAAGTATATTTATGTCTTTTTCAAAATTATTTTAATTTTTCTTTTCATATAAAGCTGATTAAAAGAAATCTGAATAACGTCAAGAGAATGGCTTCACATCCAGTCCATCAGTATTGTAAGTGAATCACTAGTATGGAATTGATAATTTTCTACAAAATACTATACTATTAATGATCATCTTTTAATCTTAGATCTTACAGGAGCACAAGATGGAAGTGTCCGAATGTTTGAGTGGACAAGGCCACAGCAGCTGGTGTGCTTCCAGCAGGCTGGCAATGCCAGGGTGACAAGGATGTATTTCAATGCCCAGGGAAATAAGGTAAGTGCAGCACGGAGGGGTTTGGAGGGTTGGAGTTCTTATTCAGGAGGAAACGTTTTGTTGTGCTGTGACCTCTAAAGCAGTTTTAACTGCTGCCATGCAGAACTGTGTAGCATGCCCAAGAACAATGATTTTGTGTCGAGCATTTTGCCTGCATGTGGGAGCTTTGTAATAAGCCCTGACCCTTATTCTCCCTTCTCTTCTCCCAGCTCCATACTGCTATCCCATATCCTGTTTGCCACATTTTCACACTATTTGTTCTCCCTCTTCCGAGACCTTTTTAAATTAAATATTTTTTTAAAAACTATGGAGATTCCTTGTTTTATAGATGCACACTTGTATCAATAATAGAATCATTAAGGCTGGAAAAGAGCCCCAAGATCGTCAAGTCCAGCTATCAATCAGTATAGGCACAGATCTTCAAGAACTGCCTCCCACTTTGCATTCTGGCCAAGATAAAATTTTCACAGAATGCATTACCTAGAGGAACCTTCAGCCCATGAGTTGAAGGCTTTGAGTGTATTACACTAGAGTGGAGAGCAGAGAGAGTACAAAAAAATATATTTTGGCCAGAAGTGACCCTATGAGCGATATGAGATACAGAAAGAAGAGTGGAGAAAGAAAGAAATTGGGAGGAATACCCACCTCTTCAGTTTTTCATGTTGCCCATTCTGTTATTTTAACTGACCAAATATTAACCTTCATTATAGTTAAAAGCGATAAAAAGTGAATTAATGATGTTTGGGCATGACTGTACATAGCTATAAAACAGCAAAGCTGGAAATATAAAGTATCTCTCAGCATATCTATTTTCAGGTGGCCTACAATGTAATTTAAACTTATTCTAAAAATGTGTTTTGATGGTGCTTTGTGCAATCTTACCATTATGTGGGAATCAATCTTAAGTCAGAAATTAAGATGTACTTGTTGTTGTGCTTCACATGAAGGTCATTCAGGCAAGACTCGTGAAACTCAACTAAAAAAGAGAAATGTAAAAAATATTTCTAAATATTTCTAAAATTATTTTATAAAATACTTACAGAACATGCTGCATAGAACATACAATATTAAATGTTATTCATTTTGGTTAATAAATATAGCTCAGTCATTTTACTATTCGTGACTACAATCTTTCCACAATTGTTCTTATCATGCTTTTATGGCATGCTGTCATGCATCTTATTTTTTAAGCATTTTCAAGTCATGGAGTAATGATGCCTTCGTTAGCTTTAGCATCTAGCATAGGATTTGAAAGATAAGATTCCATGCTTTCTCCATTTCCAGAAAAAAAAATGAGTATGCAGGAGAGCATCAATCATTAAATAATCATTAAACAATCATCACTGAACTCACTTGGCCTGTCAGCTAGTTTTTTTTGACTTGACAATCATTGTTATTGATATTTAATTTGCAGTCAAAGGTTCAGGTGATCTTTTCCCTGAAGTCAGCAGTTTACTATCATGAAGCATCCAGTAACTACCATGTCATCCTAATAAATGCAGTTTGTTTCTTGCAGTGTGGTGTTGCTGATGGTGAAGGTTTTCTAAGTATTTGGCAAGTAAACCAAACCACCTCAAATCCTAAACCCTACCTGGTAAGTAAACAGAATTTTTCAACAGTCGTTACTTTTGATGCGAATAACATCTGGTTATAAAAGTTTGCACTTTTCTGTTTGTTTTGTTTTTAATAGAGTTGGCAGTGCCACAGTAAAACCACAAGTGACTTTGCATTTATAACCTCTTCAAGTCTAGTTGCTACATCAGGACAATCCAATGATAACAGGTATGTTAAAAGAAACAATGAAGAATTTCAAAACTACTTATTTATCTCCCTTAACTTGCTAAGCTCTTGGGCATTAACATGTGGCTGACATTTTAAAGTTCATTGTTCTATGTTTTGTTACAGCTTAAACTTGCTGGGTAATTTCTTTGACTATCATTTCTTCAGTTGCTTGTTTCTGAGTTTAGTTTATATGGGGAATGGTCAATAGTTAACCAGTTTTAAAGTTGTATTCCAAATGCAACTACTTGGACATGGTGCTGTTGCTGGGGTAGAAATCTGTTCAGCAAAGCAGGATAATTCTTTTTCTCTGAAAAGAATAACTTCTGTAATTATTTGACACAACCTTTGATCAGTACACATTTTAAAGGTAGAAGGTAGAGTTCCACTAAAAAGCATAAAAGAGCAAATGAAAGAATTAAAACTCTTAGTTCTTTGCAAATGTTCTCCAATGACTACAGAGTGTTCAATTCTGCCTTCTAGACTGACATAAAATGAGAGCACTTTTGGAGTCATGTCACCCCATGAATCACTTGGCAATAGGCCATAATGATTTTGATTTTTTTCTCCCTCAGAAATGTGTGCCTCTGGGACACCTTGGTTTCATCTGGTAACAGTCTTATACATGGTAAGTACTGTGGTAAAATTAAACCTCTGCTTCTTACTGAATAAGTGGGGGCATTTGGGGCAAGGAGAAAATCTTATACTGGGGAGCAGGTCTGTGTTGCACAGTAATATGTGGGCCAGTTCTGCATTTTCCTTAGCACAATGTTAATCTGCTCTATATGGAAAAGTATAAAGAAGGAACATCATAGAATCGTTTAGGTTGGAAGGGACCTCAAAAATCTCTTTCCACTCACCTTGCCATGGACAGGAACACCTTTCACTAGACCAGGTTGCTCAAGATCAGCTATACATCTTTTAAATCAGGAATTTACCTGAACTTCATATGGTGAATTTTATATTTTCTCAAATTTTAAATTCAGGTATGACTTGGTATTCTAAAGTAACTTAGACTGCACGTCATGCTTTCTTGTGCACTAGATCTAAGTACCTCTTATGAGAGCAAAAAGCTGTCAGCTGATAAGACATTACCCATATGAAGGGATGTGTTCACAAAGTTAGAAAATATTCAGGTAGCAATTTATAGAAGAAATGCATTTTAAGATTGAGAGCTACTTACAGTTTCAGATCTTTTAAATTCTGACATCCCTCTTCTTCAGCCTTCACTTGTCATGACCACGGTGCCACAGTACTTCAGTATGCACCCAAGCATCAACTCCTTATTTCTGGAGGTAGGAAGGGATACATCTGCATCTTTGACATCAGACAGAGGCAAATCCTTTTCACCTTCCAAGCACACGAGTCAGCTGTTAAGGCCCTTGCACTGGATCCTTCCGAGGACTATTTTGTTACAGGCTCGGCCGAAGGCAACATGAAGGTAAGGGATAAAGGAGCTGGGTTCTGGAGGAGGCTGTTTGGCTGAAGTAGTGTTTTGTCATATGTAAATAGCCAGAAAAATGCAGTAACAAAACAAAAATAAACCCCAAACCTACCTTTGATATACAGCCTGCTTGCTTTACATTTTTAATATAAACTGAAATATACTGGTAGACTTCCAAAGCAAGTAGGTTTTGTCCTCCACTAAAGAAGGCTGTGAGACTGATTTTAAATGGATAAAGCAAGGTGCACGGTTCTGAAATCTTAACTTTGTTTTGCTCTCACTTAAAAATGTTGTCTTTGCCGTTGGACATTTCTTTGTAACAGCAACTTCAACATTGTATAAAGTTTCCGTATCACCAAGTTCTATTTTTTTCTCCTGATGCTGTTGCTCCAAACAGCTACTGAGAGGTCAGAGTAGCAAGAAACAAACACCAACATGAAAACAAAACAAAAAAAACAAAAAAAACCCCACCCAAAACGCAGTCCCTGTTTTAAGGGGCATTTTACCTGAATACTGAAGGAAGGAAATACAACATGGTAAAAAGAAGGTGAATACAGTTTCTTTCCTTTTCTAGAGGACTGCTTTACAGGGGCTTTCATGGCCTGGCCTTGATGAGGCTCCTGCTACTTAGGACACAACAGGCAGCTGTGCTTCCTACCACTCTGCATGCTTATTAATTGTGCAGCTTACTCTCTGCTGCATTCCTTAGCAGGAAAGCATTTCCAGCTGCTGGAAAGCTGACAGTAGTCACCTTGGATGAAAATGCAACCTGTCTATTTCTGCAGCTTTCACAGGGGGAAGCTGGGAGGAGAACTCTGATCAGGTAACACAGGGAAGCTTCACCCTGCCCAATACCCAGCTGGTCCACAGTAAGGCAGCCTTACACTGCATCAGGAGCCTGTCAAATAGCAGTTATTGCAATGAGGCAGCAAAAAAATACCCTTTATCTTTGCTGAATAGAGTTTAGAATAGCCAGGAATCTGAAACATTGGGAGGGAAATAGAAATCCTTTAATATTAATCGCCTTTTGTCTTTCTTTTGATACAGGTGTGGAGACTGACTGGCTACAATTTAATTCATTCATTTAAAAATGAACATGCTAAGCAATCCCTTTTCAGAAATATTGGTGCTGGTGTCACCCAGATTGAGACTGTGCAAGGCAATCGTATCTTCTCCTGTGGAGCAGATGGCACGCTGAAAATGAGGGTTCTTCCCAATGCTTTCAATGTACCTTCAGGCATTTTTGACATTCTGTAGCGTTCTGTGAGCTAATCCTGGTTTCTCCAATGTCCCTATAAGTAGCTAAAAACACAGTGATATGCACTGTGGAAAGAAAACATTGTGTTTCCTTTCAGAGCACTTACTGCAGCATTAAGTATTATGGGGAGAAAACCAACACTTTTACAGCAGGTATATTTTGAATATGCCCATAAGGATCACTGGGGTGGAAATGCATGTACTGGATTGTAAAAGCAAGGAATTCAAGCCAGTGTTGTTGGTCGTGAGGGGTTATGGCTCAGTAACCCACCAGCTGCATTTCATGAGTGTTGTAAAGATCCTGACGGTTGTCAGTCTCTTCACGAGCACTGTGGCTCTACAAGTCAGTAAGCATTTCTGACGTGATTCTGATTACTTTAATTCCAATTTTTCCCACTAAATGAAGCATGTAAACAACCTCTCATTGTAAAATAGTTTAGTTTTAATTAAGGGTACTCAGTGTATTTGATTTCCGCAGAAAGTGTAATGGATGCAAACGTGGAACATGTGCAATCAAGGACGTACTGTGAGAGATGTATCATTTTATGCTGAGATTTTTTTCCCAATTAGTATTATTGCACAGTTGATACTGTAACTTGCACATCAATACATTTTTAAATGCGATGGGGTTTAATTTGCACAGTATTTTCCTTTCTTTCTGAGCTATGTTTTCTATTGGACACCTGCCTTTACTTTAGGAATGTATTGTAAGCACTAAATGTTTGTAGTGAAGACATCCGGCATTCTAGTCAGCTTTTAGTTTTGAAAATCATTTGTCCAGAAAATACTTCATTAAATGAAGCTGTTAAGAGAATACCAATGGAACATATAATGCCACATTTCAGATGAATGTCAGGCTTTATGTGGCCAGCTAGTAAATAGTGGATAAAACTGGTAATTAAGTTTTTACCAGAGTATATTGTATAAACTATGCAGAGTTCAATATTGTTTGCTTGTAATATAACTAGCTACTGTTGTCAGATGTATTTTTCTGTTGTAAACAAAAAACATGTTCTTCAAGGACTGGAATGGATGTCTGTGTATTTAAATGTTAACAAACTGTCTTATTCCTCCAATGAAATTTTGATGTCTGTGCTGTATTGTAAGATATACTAGAATAAAAAGCACCTTTCTGCAAAGGTGATTTTAAATTGCAGCCTGTGAAGTAGGAGAAGTATGAAAAGAAGGAAGGGTAAATGTCACTGTTTAGTTTTCCCTTTGTAAGTTAAATAAATTACTTTTATTTCATGGAACATCCCGTTCTAGAACTCTTCATTATATTTAAATAGATTTATCTAAATCTCCAGTACATTGACTAGATACTTCCTGAGTTAGCTTTAACTTGACCTCAGACTGTACAGAAATAAAAAAAAGATTAGCTGTTTACATTTTATTTTCAGCTGTTCTTGAGAAGTACAAGGTTAACAGAATTAAGTTCCACAGCTGCAAGAAGAAGAGAAAAGAGGTAGAATTTCCTGACCTTCCTTCTCCAAGAGGCTGATCCAAGTGTTTCAACGATGTTATGCAGAAGTTTCCCATGCTTTGAGATAGGTACATTATCTAGAAAATACCACATCTGGCTTGAACTCTGTTTGCCCAAGTATATTGCTCAGTAATATTGGGGGTATTTTAGCTGAAAATGTTTACTTTATTAGTACCACAATTCAATTTTTGAAACAACACCACAGTCAAACAAACATGAAAGAAACTACCAACCAAAACCCCCACACCCCCCACAAAAGTCACAAGTGGCCCACGGAACTGCAGCTCTGGAGTGTGAGATATCACACTCCTAGTAAAGGCATAGATAGAATTGTTAGTCAGTGAGTTTTGTTGTATTTACTAGTTCAAAGTATTAATTATGATTCTTTGTTCCCTTCTGCATCTCTCTCCTTAGCATGCAAGGCTTTAGTGATAAGAGCAAGTATCCTGAGAAGAGCCCAGCCATCCCTGTGTCACACACTGGAGCTTAGCTGCAGCAGAGGAATTCTTCTAGCACATTTTCTAGACAAGATTCTGCAGGCACAGACTTTGCCAAATTCATTAATCCCTTTGACAGGGCCTGGATCACACAGGTATTAAACAGCTCTGTGCAGTTCAGGATTTAAATAACACTTTGCTTCTAAATATTTGGGTGCACTCCATGAACTTTAGCAATAGGCACAGGCAGCTTAGAAATTCAGGTAGGGGTTTTCCAAAGGCATGATTTTGAATCTAGATACATAAAACAACAGTAGACTTTTTTTGTTCCAATGTTAAATTTAGAAATCTGAAATACCAGAACAAAATTAAAATCAAATAGTTCTTATTGTTTCTCACCTCTAACTCTCAAAAATTTGAATGTGAATTGGCAGTCTCTGACTTATGGTTAACAACAAATTAAGTCACTAATAAATATGATTATTCTAAAAATAGCAGTAAAAAAGTATACCCTTCATTTTATGATTTCATTTGTATGGATGAATGTGAGGACATTTTGTTTTAGAAATATGCCTTATTGTAATTAAATAGTTGTAAGCAAGTTATACTGTTATAGTCTGCATGGCAATGAGAGCCAAGGAAGATTCATCAGCAGCACAAGAAACTCAAATACTATTAGAAATGGAATTTTAATCATAAAGGTTATGTCTTTAAATTTAAAGAAACGTGGTTCATGTGTATTCAGTATTTAATGTCATTATTCCTGTTTTCCTTGTAATTTAGCTGGATTTTTTGATTATTAACATTTTGACTTGTCAGATTGTAAGCTTTCTGCTTTTTTAGCTTTTTAAACAAGTATTTCCATTGCCATTATTTTTAACAGCTTTAAACCTTTGTCCAGAAAAAATGATCACAGAGAATCCATGGAAATTAAATGAAAGTGACAAAGGTATTTGTACCCAAAAGTTCATTATTTAGATGTTTATATTAGACCATCATCACTGACTAGAAAATGATTACAGAGAAGATGATTGTGAATAGAAGTTACAAATAGTCTCTGCTGAGCACATGACCATGGAATAATCAATGTACATTAGGCACAATTATCAGCTGAACAGGGGAAAAACAAAAGTATGTCCATGCTGTGTGCCAGTTGTCATAGTGAACATCAGTTTTTTAAAAAGATGAGTATAGCCTATGTAATTGAAGTGTGTTTATACAAAGGCCCCTGATCTCCCTTTTATACACACTCACAAACCACCATCAGCAAACAGAACATGGTACCAAGTAAAGAGACCCCCATGTGTGTCATAGAGCTTTAAACAGATCCTTCAGTCAAAGGTGGCATGTGAAAATACATTCATCTGCCAAAATGGACTGGGTACACCATTAAGTTCCCATTCTCCCACGTGTACAAATTCTTGTCTCGCAGACTGTACGAGAGCATAGCAAGAACAGACTGTGAAGACCGTAACTCAAACCTTGCATCAATCTGCTTCCCTTGCAGTAAATCAAAAGCAAAACTTACTGTCATGTCCCTAGTGTCAGTCACGTACAGAATGCCACATGCTATGAAGGCATTACCAGCCTTGGACTTAGGGTAGGTGGTATTGATGTGCCGAATGACTGAGAAATTTTCCTCATCAATGCGTGCTACCATTATGTTTTCATCAGTGCTCGAGGCATATATAATCCAAAGACCATTCTCATCCACTGCCATGTTGAAATACGTCTTGGAGTTAGAGAAGAGGTAGTTCCGGGCGTGGTACAAGGCATTTTCCATGATCAGGAAGCCCAGCGAGGCTTTATCGAGCCCGAATCTGAAATGAGAGGCAGCAAGCATTCAGTGTGGGTGAGCAGGACTCATCTCTGCATGCACAGGGTGGTGAATCACTGAGGTGTTGGAAATATTTGTTCAAGGACTGTTCTGGTGTCTTTTAAGATTAAGTTCTCAAAGAGTCTTCCAAAACACCCGGAGAAAATTACAAAGTAATAACCAAGCTGAAGGGTGCCCAAGAGCATGGATTTGCTTTGGTAAGTTTCATTTTATTTAGTCTATGAGCTTTCTTATCACTAGGATGAAAGAAGCAACTAAAAGGAATGCATATGAAAAAGAATTGGATACCAGGTGAAGGCCCAAAACTGGGAAATGGAATCTATGCAAAAGTTTGCTTTGGACTAGGTGGGAGCTAAAGGGAGAAAATGTGATTGACCAAAGCAGCAGGAATTCTGGGCAGCTTCACCTAGCTTAGAGTTCTTCTGATGAAAACAGTTCAGATAATGCAGTGATTTACTCAAGACATCAAAGGAATAAAAGTTCTACTTTTGCAGAGCCAAAATTATGACCTTATGCTGGCCTCAATGGGACAGCCTGAATACTTCCATCTCTGATGTATAAAATTGTTTTTATTCCTTGGAATTCCTTAATAGGTCGATAATCTGAGGGCAGGAGCAGTGAGCAGCTAAATCATGTTCTCTACTGGTTTAGGAGGGTAATCAGCTCCTCCTGAGACACATCTGCTGTCAGCATTTAATCACCCAATAACACTGGGCTTCAGCAGAGGCAGGGAGAGCATGGCTTTATCTTTTAAAATAATGCCCTCTGTAAAGAAGCACGTTTCACTGTCTGACTTCTATCTCCCTGTATAGCTCCATGCTTCAAATAGAGGAAGGAAAAATACTACTCAATAAAGGATTCTGCTACACTTGCAAGTATTTTTTTTCTGAAAAGACAGGCTTAATCACAGGAACAGTTCAGATCCAGGAACCTACAATAATGGAAGAATATTTTTTCTGTTTAAGCAGCATTGATAGCATATATTGGAAAAATCATCCTAAGAAAAGTCAGGAATAACTAACTTAGATCATTCCCCTCAGCTTTTGTAAAACTCGCATCTGCAGCAACTCCATCTTCCAGCAGCATGTACATGCAATAAGAAAAACAGTTAAAGGCTGGAGGAGATCTGAGAAATATATATATCAACCCTGTTAATCTTGTTAATTGCTTCACATCTGTAAATAACCTCATGCAAGGGTTAGAAGGACAGCCCTTAACAGGACTAGTTGCTCAGAAATGCAGATTTTTTTTAGGATTCTTTTCTATAAAAAGCCAACATGATAGAAAGCATCTCAAGATTCATTAGAAATACACAAATTCTGCAGCACACCACACCCTATATTTTCCTGTTATATGTGAAAATCCTGAAGGGAGCAAAAAAGTGAGGTTTCATATATGTGAAAATCCTGAAGGGAACAAAAAAGTGAGGTTTCATTCCCAGGTTCTCTTGGGCTCCCCCTGTCAGGGACAGTCCAGCCTGGAATTCCAAATAGTTCTGAAATTCTTTTATCTTCTGACATCTTGGGGTAAATGACAAGATATAGTATAATAGTTTCATCAGCCACCAGAACTCAAGCTACAAACACCTTTCTGATCACTAATATCAACAAAGTCAATCAAAAATAGCAGAGATAGTAAAGCATGTTATGATACAAAGTAAAAAGAATGAAACTATCACAATGTTGGGGGTCTGACCATCATGAGAAAACCGGCCAAGGGTCAGACAAACCTAATTTTGCCAGCTTTTAAATATGGTGAGAAACTAATTTTGGATGTTTTTTTCAACATTTGCAAAATGGACTAATCAGATCCTCACCTATACTTTCCATTAAAACAATACAACCCCCAGAAGCTTTAATGGAGCCCAAATTCTTGGATTTCACTGCCACAGAATCCATAGTGCCTCATTCTGTTTGTACTGAAGGTAAATAATCTCAGAATGAAGAACAGAACAGGAATGCTATTTCTCAGCAGCTCCTTGAGAGGATTTGAAAATTCCACAGACTTTGTGTTCATCTGTACACGGAGGAATTTCCCGATTACTGGTAAGCAGCAATGGTGAGGAATCTCTGCCCTATCACTGTCTATTGTTTGGACAGTGATGGTCTTTTACAGACCACCAGAGAAAAAGCCAAAAAGATGTTTAAAGGAGGCTGCCAAAAAGTGAGCTTGTGCTTGGCAGAATAAATATTATAGAATCCTTGCAGCTTGCTCACATTCCTTGGCATCTACATGAATATAGGAAGGCAGCACTCACACCTGCTTGGGAACAGACATCAAAGTATAGTAAATGTTCTTGGCTCAGACATCAGAGTCATGCAAGAACTTGAAAGCACAAGCAATCTTTTACTTGCCCTTGGACTGTCTTTGGCTCTTCCCACAAGGTGAGATTTTGGGGTTGATTTGTAGTGTTTGTCTGTGTCCTCAGTAGAAACTGAAACAAGCGACGTAATTCCCAGTTCCAGTTCAGAGAGATACATCAGGAAAGTACTAGAAACTTCTTTTTATGAGGAAATCAAACACTGGAGCCACTCCTCCCCAGTGGAATGTGCAATTCTCTAGGTCGCCCTGTCCTCAGCAGGTGCCTCAGTGCATCCCTCCATGCCAGCAGCATTCCCTGCTGCTGTCAGCCAGAGCAGAGCACAGCAAGGGCCCTGCAGTACCAAGCTTCATGAGTGGGCCACGGTCACAAAACCTCCCACCTATGCCTCCCACACTGCAGCTGAACCTCTTCTGACTCAGATGCAGGTAGATGCACTGTTCTAAATCCAACCCTTTCTTCTGGTACCCAAAGTCCTTTGTCGGTTCTCATTTCTTTCTTGTGATTACAAACACAGCAAAGAATCTAAGTTGAAGAACACCCACAGCAACATAATGTTTGATAGAACCTGTTGGATCCCAGGATACCAAGAGGAGAATCTGTTGTCCTCTCTGCACATAGGATCTTGTTGATCCTGGGGACCTATTGCTCTATGACATGGTAACAGCAAAGGTGAACCCCTGAGACACAGGGATGAGCAATGCCTAAGGAATTGTCACAGCAGAGTAGTGGTCCTGAGCTACTCTCTGAGTTTTCCTCTTCCCACAACATCTGCACACACAAAGTGGAAGGCTGGTGGCCCATATTCTAGTTACAGATTGGAAAGAATGAGTTCTCTTCTGGAAAGAGCTCTGAACCGTTCCTCAATTCTTCCTACTTAGGTAGGACCAAAAAGAAACACAAAATGCTACAAGGAGAATTGTCTGCTTTTCTGAGGTCTAGCTCTGTCATTCTAACCCATCACTCCTCCTTTCACAACTCCACTTGTCTTAGGCCAACTGTTTTTTACTCACTTCAGAATGATATTGGTTCCTCCCTTCTGATAGTAGAGATGATTGTTTTGTACTGCATGACCACATCCATAGAAGAATCCTGTGATGTTAATGATTCTGTAGCTGTCATTCAGCAAGGCATTGGAATTTTCATATTCTTTTATATAATTTCCTAAACAAAGGGGAAAACATGTCAAAAAAAAGGACTATCATATGTTTCATCTAGAGATCTCTATCCTAAAGTTCAGTCTCTACTGAAAGTCCATCTCAATCAACTGTCTGGCAAAAAATTGTATTTGTGTTTTCAATAGTGATTCAACTTTCTGGAATGTGAAAAAAGAATCCAGAGATGCAAAAATAATCTATAGAAAAGATTATCAAGAGCCTGCTTCCCACAGACCCAGTGGGCCCTCATTCTGAACACAGTTCATGTGTATGCAGAAATATTTCCCTTTCCCACTTAGATCCTGGACAATATTTTGCTCTAAATGTAGCTTATGCAGCATTTGACTCATTTTCATGCCTAGCTAAATAAAAAAGCAAAACTCTGAGCTATAATTTAGGGAAGTAAAGCCATAGGAAACATAAACTCTTGAAAGAAAATGATAAAAAGCCACAAACAATAGACATTTAAATTTGGATTTGGTAAAAAACCCCAAACATCAAGCTCTTTTCAAAACATGATATTGACTCTGCAAATGCTAACAATACAACAAATACCTACAACCATATGTATAGTCAAGTATTAAACAGGTAATATGGAAAATATTCTGAAAAAGATGTGGGTAAAAACTCATCATTCTTACGAGTTTAGGTTGAAGGGATTAAGGAAGCAATGTCAGGATAACAATGGGGTTTTGGTCAGTGACTACTACTAAAAATACCTAAAAAATGCACGGTGAGCCAAATCCTTTCATCACTTATGTTTGCAGGTTCCCTCATCCAAGTTCCAAATGTTTGCTCTGCACTGACAAAGTGAACAGGACTTCCTACAGACGTTATGACACGTTCTAGTGGAAAAAAAACACATGTCCATGATCTGTGACACGAAGAGAGAAAGCAGCACTTGAGTCACAATTTGTGGCAGGTTACCAGCTTTTTTTGAAGGACCTGGGATTCTGTCTTCAGCCTTTCCAGCGCGGGTATCATCATTTGGTACAGCACATGTCTCACCTAGGGTGGAGAGAAAAAGAATGACACGTTTTACCCTATTTGATATGACAGATGGGCACATCAGTGACTCCACTGAAATAAAGGAATGACAATTGGGATTTTGCTTCATCTGGAAGAAAAAATGCTTAGGCTGGTATGGTCAAAAAATGAGATAAGTAAAGATTTGCTCTCACTTCTGTCAAGGAAATGGAGCGTTCAGGCTGACAGTGAACTTTGAGGAGCAGCTAACTAAACCAACAGAGTTAGTTCCTTAGCTGTGGATTTCTGAGTAGCCACTTAGGGAGAGAGGGTTGCTCTTTTCACAAGATAACTTCAGACAACTGAGGTAGCTGCAAAATGGTTGATTTAGTAGATGAAAAGCATTTTTTTGGGAAGGAGTAGTTGTTAAAATCTTCATGCACAAATCCCCAGATACCAGCAGAGAGGGTGGATCCTGTGGGCAACACAGAAAATTTTGCTCATGCTGTTAATTCCCAAGACAGCAATAAAGCAGTAACACATGCACTGAGGACATAATGCATAAGCTTGACATCCATGCCACTAAAGAAGCAGGATGAAATACTAAGGGAAATGACACACTGTATAATTTTCACATATAGAAATGGTTCACATTAGAATCAAATACCTGAAAATAATTTTTCCCACCTCACAACAATTTAAGGAGTAACTGGCTGGATTTTCTCAGAATTCACTGTTAAAATAATGCTTGAATTAAATTATTTATGGGCCCTTTTCTTTAAAGCCAGGTATCTCTTCTCTCCTTAAAATAATGTGACACATTTCAGTTTGCTTAATGAATAACCACAGAGAACAGTTCTCAACTTTTTGTTGGTTTCATTGTAGCCTTGTTTTCTAATTCCATTCTTAACTTTCATCTCCAGCATTTCACACTGTTTGACACATAGGCTGCAAATTTTTTAGACTTGCACTTTCACTGTTGCATTCTAATATATTTCTAGGATTTACAGGTCTGTGATGAAGTTTAAGTGATCGTTAAAAACAGGAAAAAAAAAAAGTAATGCTGAAAGGGTACCATGACATGCAGGAAAGAAAGGACAGATAATACTGCATTGTTTTTTTCTGCTTTAGGTCATATCTTCCTTTTGTTCATGCAGAAGAAAACTACTCCAAGATGGAGCAAGAACAATGTGTATTTCTCCCATCCATTATCTAGGGTATTTGGTGACATTGAAAGTTTGCAAGTGATCACAGTGTATCTCCCAGTAAGGCACAATCTACCCAGCCATGGTAAGCTGAATGCCTACAGCTAGAATTTACCAATCCCTCAAGATCCCTTCCAGCTCCTGATCCCAAAAAACTTCCAGAATGTTTCAAAAAACAAAACCACTCAGCAGAAATTATAAATTGCAATATACAAGTTGATTTTTCCTGGGCTGAGTCTAATAGATGCACTTGACTGAAGGAGGAGCAGTTCCCTGGTACAGCAGATTATCTAAAACCATGGGACAGCCAAGGGCCAGGTCAGTGTTTGTAGCAGAGCTGAGTGCACTCCTTGCCTTTGAGAATATTTGCAACACTTCCAGCTGCATGGATTAGAAGGCAACTAAAATTAAAGAGATAGTTTTCAATCAGTGATTCTTATGGGAAATTTTCACTCGTTTCTTTCCATCAAAAAACAAGATAAATGGCCTGCTGATTCCTATCATAAAATATTCTGGTTGCTAGTTAATGGAGTTTAAAAGTCATTAAAACTATTCATTTGGTCTGTTGGGAGAAAGTGGGAAGGATGGAGCAGAGATGTTTTGTTTCTTCCAGAATTCACTAACAGTACCAGAGAGAAAAAATATACCTGCACTTCTAACTAATTATTCTTTTCTATTGAAGAAATTAATTTTTACCAGAGTCAAAATTTATTTTGAAAAAGCCAGGCTTGTATTCTTATGCAATAAGTTAATTACAGTTGTAATTCAGCATATGTATTCTCTTCCCTTGAAAGAGAAAGGGATATTTAATTACAAAATCTGGATTATTCATTGAATTTTGGTAATAAGATCTCATGGTTTTTTGAGTCATAAAATGTAAAAGCTTATTGAGGAAGATCTCATCTTTGCAGAATTATTTGAGCATAACTCCCATTTTCACACTGTGATTTAAAATCCATCAGAAAGCCATCAGAGAGCTTATCCTCCAAAACATTTCAGTTTGTTTCAACACCTGAAAAGAGGCCACCTGAGCAAATGGCCCAATTATCTCGTCCAACAGGATGAGAGAATGAGATTTCTGTCCCAGCTCTCTCCTGTCCATTGTAAGGAAGCTCTCAGGGCTCTCTTCTGATATTTCAATGTCCAGCATCAGGGGTTTATACTTACATCTAAAATTAAAAATTCATTATTTAAAGGCCAAAAATTTCAACTGCTTTTCTCTTACTTTCCAAATTTATTCCATCTAATAGAAAACACCATTTGTAAATATTTTGCCTGAGCATTAGCAAAACACAATTAAAAGTCTAACATGAAGGTAACCTGCTGCCTTTATTCAGACCATATTTCAGCAAAGCACCTGAGCACATGTTCAGCTTTAAGCTTATGCAGTTTTCATGATGCCAGAAAACCTAAACTCATGCTTACTGTTTTGTGAGCCTTGAAGCAGTGGTTTAACCTTGAACCTGCTCATAATATGGGAAAGAACAATGGGAAGCACTAACCTGTGCATTTGCTGATGGAGATGTTCTCCTGAAGCTCTGCTTTGGCTTTACCTTTACGTTTACCTGGAGGTCCTGGGGGTCCAGGAGGTCCAGGGGGCCCAGGTGGTCCAGGCTCACCTTTTTCACCTGTGTACAAAACACAGTGTCAGGACACAGCCCTTCCCCAGGCAGACCTGTATGTGTCCACAGGACACCCACAGGACACCCTGTCTCTTTCTTAAGGGGTTCCTGAGTACAGAATATGGTGCAATAAACTCTCTGAAATGCTGTTTTGTTAGAAGGTGAACCAGACAGATTTTCACAAGGAGTAGGACATCAATGCATTTTATCTGTCTGGATTCCAGACAGATAGAGGGTTACAATTTCAGATTCTGCACTGCTGGCACTGCTGCAATTTTACACAGCTTGTATTTGGCTGCTTCATGTATTCCTGAGTGGAAATCTGCCCCTCATTTTCTAATAGAAAAATTAAACTGCACTGAAATAAAGAGCAGGAGGAAGTCAACTGTACGAAAGTATTCTGGAAAGGGTGAAATTCACATACACCTAAACCAAAGGCCAAGGAGAAACGTTTTTGTGAAGACTTGCCTTGCAAAGAGAACAATCTCCTGGGCATAGCAACACTCAGACTTCCCTGTGAATATAAACCATATTTATACAGGTTGGTCCTGCCCTTGCAGGTCACATTCATGCTTCAGAAGCAGAGCATATCTTTTTCTGTCAAGTTACACTGTTGCAAGAGAACTCCCAAGAGCACTTTTGCATACCTTCTAATATCATGTAGTTGTTTGCATCTCCCTTTTCTCCCTTGGCTCCTCTTGCACCTTTTCCTCCTGGCATGCCATCCTTGCCAGGTAAACCCATTTCTCCTGGTTCTCCTTTCTGTCCTTGATAACCTTTTGGTCCTGGCAAGCCTAGAAATAAAAACCATTTCAGCATCAAGAGCACTGCTCCAGTATTAAGCACCCCTTAATAAGTATTTTCACTACAAACCATGTTCACTCCAGTTATATTTTCCACCTGTATTTAGCTGGATAGCTGTAATTTCTTTGGATTTCAAAGCAGCATTGTAACCTTATATGAAGGGAAACTGTACCTATTTTTCCTCTTTTTCCATTTATTCCTGGTTCTCCCTTTTGTCCTGGAGTTCCTGGGATTCCATCTGATCCATTGTAGCCAGGCAGTCCATCAAGCCCAGGAGGCCCTGATCAAACCAAAGAGTATGACAATGTTCAGTGTTAAATGCAAGTTACCCTGAAATCTACTATATTCACATGCAGCATGTTTTTATATATACATATATTTTAAACCCCAGGAAAACATAACTCATATTTTTCTGATACAGAGAATTACTCCAAGCAGACCCACAGGTTAAACAACACAGAAAGAAAACAAGTAACCATTCATAAATATGGCTTTGCAACCACCTGAGTGAGAACTGAGACAGAATTAAATAAGAAAGGAGGAAAAGTTATGGGGGAGGTGGGAGGGTGTAATCAGCAACCATTATTTTTTTAAAAGATGTTTTTAGTGTTAAATTATAATATCCATTTCCTTGGGAGTTTAATATATAAATTCATCTATTCACCTAGATACTACTTTTAATTTGGTTTTGATCAAACACTTTATTCCCTCCACTAGAAACTTAAAATGTCTAAAACCTCCCCTCTCTCAGAAGGGGCATGAACTGACTTAAACACAAGCAATATAAAGGTAAGCAGTCATTCAACCCTCCCTTAATCTAATTAGCAAAGGAAGACAACTTTGAAAGACACATTTCTATATTTCAATATTTTGTACCAGCAGCTGTTTCAATTATCCCCAGGTGTTACTGCAATTGTCCAAGTGTCTTACCTGGGGGTCCTGGGGGGCCTATAACAAGAGAAAAAAAAAAAAAACCAACAAGAAAAGAGAAGTGGTGAGTTTAACCTAGCAAGAAAACAAAGCAATTCCAAACTGAACTGATTAGCACTAAATTAGAACAGTAAAAGGGTAAGAAAATCCCTCTAATTTCAAAATTAACACCAATCTGTTTAACTGCTTTATATTATAAATAACTATCTGAGCATTGGCAGTAACTCAGACTTACGAAAAGAGTAAAATATTTACATATTCATGTTTTGATTTTTTCAAATTTCAATTGATAAAAGTTTGGCAGCAACTTCTGCAATGTAACCTCAATGTGAGGGGCTTTGGTGCCTTCACAAAGCCATGGATGTGAGACACCTCACAGTCATATTTCCTTTATGTAAGTGTTCTCTAAAAACCTGATCTAGTGGAAGAATATTTATTGGCTTTACAGTAAAAACTCCTGTTGGAAATACACATTAAAAATACTTGTCACTCTTCTCTGTGTTTTACAGATGTTTCCTTGCAGTTCAGGACTCAGACTACTTAAATAGGAAAAAACAAAGTCTTGTCATTCCTATCAACAGTCAGGCTTTTCACATGTGATAGTTCTCCAGTCTGGATCAAGCTTCCCACAGAAACTGGTTGGTACATTTAGAAATTGGACTTGCTTTGGTCATGCAGCACCTTGTCATACACAAAAATCTGTCTCACAGTCTTACAGAGCTGAGATGTAAGGCCCTAAAGAGAAGCAAGCATAGCAGGCAAGAGTAAAGAAAGACTGACCAGAACATGTTCGTGATTTATCATCTGTGATCTTCAATACACATTAAAAAATTAAAAAATGGAAAACCACTTGGAGAATACAAAGGTGACAGTTGCAATTAAAGAACCAAATTAACTCTGTGAACATTTTTATCCAGCCACAGTAACATCTTGTTTCAACTAAGAAAATAACAGTAATTACTAGATTTCCCTAAAGATTACAATTTTCAGCATTAATTACAAAGCATTATGAGTAAAGCCAAAACCGTTTTATAATGCCGTTACAGGAATCATCCCTTTTAATCAGTACAGGCAGTAATATCAGTTAACATTTTTCTGCCAGTTTTCCAGTCAATGACCATTTCTTCCATGCTATGTTGCATCCATTAGTGTATTAATTATTTCCTCATCCCTAAAGCTGAGGCTCCTTGCACAAGCGTAAGATATGTAAAAAAGGTGCTTGAAAAGCAGCAAATGTCATTGAGGCCTACAGCAGAGAAAGCCACTCATTTAATGGTGTTAAGAGAGAAAAAAGTGCAAAAGGCACCAAGTAACATGAATTCATGGGTATGAAGCCCAAAAAAACCACAACTTTGATTGTCTGTGGTTCAGCCACTGTTGCAATCAGAATTGATGTACAACTTCAGAAATATTATTTAAAATCTCTATGTACAATTGTAATTCTCATTTATATTTAGTCAGTTAAGTCAAATGGAACTTATTGCCATTTGAAAATTCAAACCAGACAGGAAGTGAAGCATTTTCTTTTACTCATAAAAACTGGCTTCTTTCTAATCTTCTCATTTCCAAAAGGAACACAAGTCATTCTGACAGACCTCAAAGCTGTAGCTCTTAAATTGGCTACCACCAGACACTCTTCACCAAACCCCACAAAACTTTTCACACCTTCTGGTGGCTCAGCCATCAGCAAATCCAGGTCCTCAACAGGTGACATGTGAGGCATCCTGCAGCTGAGGAACATGAGTTCACTAAGTGCCATTGCTCCACTGCAGTTCTAACAATGGGAGCAAGTTTCTACACCCTGCATCTTCCTCCCGTGTTAGACCTGAAGTGTGACATGCACAAAAATATTATTACTAAACCTCAACTGGTATTTTAAACACCCAAGTCTAAAAGATTTGTTTATGAAAATTACGTGAAGGAGAAATGGCTCCAAGTAGCATCAATTGAGCTCCTTAAATTCCAGCATTTATATTTAGAGAGTACAGATAAGTCCCAAAGTGGTACATATTAATCTGTTTTTTAAACTCTGATAAATAGCAGTTTTTTTGACCTCAGGTTCTTTGAAAATACTGTTTCTGCATTCCTGGAGGTAACACAGATGTAATGCTTAAGGCAACCAACATACCTCTTAAGCATATCCCTTTTGTGCTGTTGCACAAATCCACCATCAGTTGGACCTAATATTGGAAAGAAATTGAAGTTGAAAATAATGTATTTCATAAAAGTATCTGGTTCACTTTACCTGCAGAAATAATTCCAAAACCGAAGATACCCAAGTTGGCCCTCTGTGCTCATTAGAGTAAGCTATTCAGACCACTTTAACACTGTGGCACCATCCACCTCTTTGGGCAGTGTTTCTCTCATAGGACTCTGTTCAATAGACCCCAGTTTAATCCTTACTGAAAATATGAATAAAATATTGGGCATACATCACTTAGCCATTAAATTTCACACACTACTGGAACACACTTGGTTGTCCATGTGTGAACTCTATCAGTAGAAGATATAAAATTCCAATTATCAGCCAATAAAAACTACATTCAATTTTATTTTATATTTGAATTAAGTGATGGAAACTTTTCTAATGTAGCATATCCCGGGAGAAAGATGACCTGTGTTTCAAGTAAGCAATTACTTATCTTTGAATAACCAAGATGTGCAAATTTGAAATGGACCTTCCTCCACTCAAAATATTTCAAGCAAAAAGACAAGGCTTTATTAAACCAAACTGGAAGACACATTCATAAAGATGCTTTTAATCTAGAGTAGACTAAAATTTATCAATAGAGGAGTCATCTTTACAATATACAATCCTTGGTTGGGCAAAAATTCACATTACATATTCTGCATAATGAGAATCAACACTAAAACTTTTCATGACTCATCAAAACAAACAACAGAAATAAAAATATTATCACCATGAACTCTGGAAATCCCTCAACTCTCTATGGGAAAGTCTAATGTTTATAGCCAGAAAATAAAGGGTCACTAATTCAGGACTGTGCGACATGTGATAATTTATGAACCATTTACCCACAGCTGCATATTTGTTGGTCTTTGTACAATTACTCTATTTATAATTAATGGAATGCACTAGTCCCAAAAGACAGAAGGAACAAGTGTAAGGCAATCTGAAAGGCAGATTGAATTTTAATCCTAGTTATTTTCCACTGTCAATCATTATTGTTAAAATTAATGCATCATTAGTTTCAACTGCCAAATCTAACAGACTCGAATAGAAGACAATTAATATGATGGAAAGTATCCTTTTGCTGCAAAACCAAACCATGTTTGGCAACGAGTTCCTGTTCTGTCTGATACCTACTGAGAATGTATTGAATCCAGACTGTACTGAAAGAGTACATTTAAAATTTTAGACTCAATTTAAATTAGCTGAGAAGCGCTAACTGCTTTTGAATATCAGGATAAGCTGTGCCAAGGGAAATACAGGTTGGATATTAGGAAAAAGTTTTTTACAGAAAGAATAATAAAGTATTGGAATCTTTTGCCTGGAGAGGTGGTGGAGCCACAATCCCTGGATGTGTTTAAAAAAGATTGGATGCAGCACTCAGTGCCATGGTCTGGTTGAGGCTTTAGGGTATGGGTTGGACTTAATGATCCTGTAGGTCTCTTCCAACCTAGTGATTCTATGAATATGCTTGTTTTCTTTCCCCTCACACTTGGCTCCTACCCTGTAATTTGTAAAATACACATTGTCCATGTGCACTCTAATTCTAACTGCATTTTAATTTAAAGAGTTGTGTTGAGGTTGTTGAAGTGATTACATCTCACTTTGGTGCCCTCCAATTATCTCAGCAGCACTGCTTTCACCAGCCCATGAAACTCAGGTAACAATGAAGAAACATGGCACTCAAGAAGTGCAAAGAGCCTGTGACAGAACCTCCAGCTTAGCTGTGACAGATAAGCAGACTGTTCACAGCCAGCAACACCACTAAGAAAAGCTAAAAATATCTCATTTAAATGATAAAATCTTAGTTTTCTCATTGAGAAATGGTGGGAAATTTTTTTTTAAAAACTAAACTATGAAATATTACTCAGATAATTGGTAGCCACCATCTTCTGCACTATCTTAAATCACGCTTTGAATCTTACTGCCCTGTTACCCTCCCATCAGCCTTTCTGCAGCCACAGATTTGCCAGTTTTCTATTTTTACTCTCTTACAAAATAAATATACGTATACTTAAATAAGTTATTAAAGCTAACACGATTTTGATGCCTGTGGTTATTTCAAAGACTCCTGAACAGTGGGCACAGCAGATGTGTCCTGAGCAGGGGTTGTGCAGAGCAGTGGGACACTGATACCTGCAGTGGCCCTGCAGAAATGCCTCCCCTGCCAGAGAGAACCTGCTCAGGCCAAGCCTCTGTTCAGGCCCACACTCAGCAAGGGCCACCAGTGTAGCAGGGGTCATCCCACCAACTCTGAGGAACTTTGTCTCACACTACAAAAGTAGCCAAGTCTTCAAATTACATTAGTGGGAGTTAGATTAAAAATACAGAAATGCACAAGTGGGAGGAGGGGGTGCTTGGATATTTTTCTAAGGACTTTTATCCCCTTGAGCAAGTGATTCTGCCCACAGTTACACACTGTCCTGTGCAGTGGCCAGAATGAAAAATGTTTAATGGGAGTAAGAATAAAAAGGCATCAAACCCTCCCAAGCTGTGCTCCCTGCAGGATACACAGATTGAAATGAAGCACATCACACACAGCAGCAGTCACAGTGGACATTTAGAGACACAAGTGCAGAGTCTGGCCACATGCTGTTCAAATACACACAGTGTGCTCAGTGCTATTTGGAGAGGGCAATAAAATTAATGTAATCCATACCTGGTACCTATTGACAGCTGAGTAACACATTTAATGGCCACTGCCAAAATTATCCACACACTCACCTGCAACCAATGACCCCAGTCTGAGCACCTAGCAGTAAATGGCATAGACTGTCTTCAAGCCCTGTCGGAAGCAGAATTCTTTCCCCAATAATTTTATTTGTGGATCTTTTGGACACAAAGAAGCGATTCATATCAGATAGAGCAAAACAAACTGCAGCTGCCAAATTCAGGGATGACTTCCTAAGAGAAGTTATTTAAAAGACAGTTTTGAGTTCAAAACCACATGATTTTACAGATTTTTACATTTTGCAGAAGTTTGTACTGAAAATTCTAAACTCAAAGCACAAGGACTTTAAGGGCCTAGCTAAAAAAAGATATCTTAAACCCCAATGTCATTATCAAGACTCCATGCTTTGAACACCTGTGCTAGGCATTCTCATTAGCCCTAATATTAATGGAGATGTTATCACTATAAAATTAGGATTGCAATACTTTATTAACAAAAATGCCATCAGAACATGACTCCAGATGTATTTTCTGTAAATAGTTTTTTTAAACAGCAATACTAATACATGAGTAAGAGTCTGAGTTACATTTTTGTGCACCTAGACCTTACTGGGACAATCTCCACTAAGGTTCCCTCCACAGTAATATTTTTCTTGCATTTCTTCTAGCTCAAAATTCAAAAGCTTTTCAATCTATTCACAATTTTTCAGCTATACAACCTGTGTAATTTTTCAACTACATGGCAGTAGTTCCTACTGAACAAGATCTCCTTTTCACTATTGTGCAAAAAACTGCTGTTCTGCCACAGAAAGGACATACAGTTCTGAGCCATTAAATAGCGCCTCAAATGTAACACTTCCTGGAAGGACATTATCAGTTTCAGAGAGGTATCAGGTGATGTCCAGTGCCTCATGCTGAGATGCTGAACAGCACAAAACTCACGGGGGTTCTGTTAGTGGTGTTAGTTTTAAAAACCAGAAATGTTGGAAACTGGAACGCTTCTTATCGCAACGAAATTTTAGAGTTTAACCAAAACCCCGACTTCCCTCCCTTTGTGTAACTCTGGTTTGTGAAGTTGGGTGGCACCCTGCGAGCTCCGCGGCCCGGCAGCTCTGACCCGCAGCAGAGCGGGCGATGGGCAGAGCGGGCGATGGGCAGAGCG
>VZTB01006477.1:0-13807 GCA_013397245.1 Thryothorus ludovicianus
TTATATGTATATATATATATACAAACACAAGGTTTATATTCTTGGTGCATTTAAACCTTGTTTATCCCCAGTCTTTTGATATTTGATTGCAATAATGTAAGAAAAATAGATTAGTATTTCTACTCTGCTGTTCCCTGTCAGACGCTTTAAATATACTTCTTTCCTTTTGGTTGTTTGAACAACTTCCTCATGCCATACAGAGAAGTATACATACAGAATACAGAAGTAGTATTATCCTTTGGACACTATGCATGAAATGTTCTTTTGTTCAGAATAAACTTTTGCATGCTCCAGCTGCATTCTGTGAATTTTTACCAATTTAAGGGAAAACCACGAGAGTCAAAAGCAAATCTAGCAACATATTCTTTAGCTCCTCTAAGATCAATGATATTTGTTATCTGCTGCTACCATTAATAAACCTCTTTTGCTTGGCCTATTACTTTCACATATTTTTTGGAAGGCAGATAGTTTCCAGTATTTTTTGGCATGTGCAGTTCATACTGGTCTTTTTTTCTAAAATAAACATAGGTCACCATAAAAAAAACCCACATTACTGAATTTTGATGGCATTGAAGGAAAAAAAGGCATGATTTAAGCAGGTCACATAAAAAGTCAAAAGTATTTCTATTGTATGGTAATAAATGCACAACTACCAAAAAAATTCTGGATTTTTCCATTCAGTAAGCATGTCTGCATCCAGAATCTAACTGAACTTCACACTTAAAACGAAGTATCACCTAAATATATCAGATGCAGAAAGAACTAAAAGAAAATAGTTTCTAGTTGAAATACTTGTCAAAACTGTCTTCAGTTTTAAGGCCAACATGTATGACAATCCCCACATTAATATGCTGACATACAGGACAGGGATAGCAGAGTGACAGCACAGCTTAAAGTAGAATACCTCTGAAAAATGTCGCTAGCAGTTACTTGCTGTAAAACAGATAAAAGCCACAGTCTCTTAAATTTATAGTATATGCTTTCCTATGTACATGTAACCTAAATTACAGTACTACTGTGACTGGATATATAGCATTTCGCAGTATATATCTTTAATGCAAGTGTAGACACCATTCAAGATAATACACCAGTTAACTTCAAAGTAATCCTAGAAGAATATTGCAAATAATGCTGTATAAATGCATACATTGAGGGAAACAATTATTTCACTGGAAAATAAAGTCCCAGACACTGAGTTTGGCACTTCTTCATCATGATGTCACTTTCTTTTTGATTGAAGACAGCTCTTTTTGAATCTCACTGAATTTTGGCCGGTTTTCTGGCTTGTAGTCCCAGCATCTCTGCATTATTTTATATATTTCTTCTGGACATTTTTGTGGTGCAGACATTCGGTAGCCTGGTACACAGAAAAAATGGGGAAAACTTTTAGTACTGAAAACTAATGCATATTGAAAAATCTAAAAAGATAAGAGCAGAATTCAAGACCATTTAATTTAAAAATATCTTCAAGGCGATGGAACAAATGAGGAACATTTTCAATTCATAACCTATACATGAGAGATAATTATGAAACTGATTAAAGCTTGGATACCAGAGATATTTAAGTGGGGCATGCTGAACTGCCAGTTTGCTGCTCATCCCTCTCACAGAATCACACAGATTTCTTTCCTGTATCTTAGGAAGTAGCTACCCTCTGGTTTTCAGTTGCATTTCTTTACTTTCCTGCAGTGAGGAAATTGGTAACAAAAATTAAGATGGGGGTAAGTTTCTTTCCTCTTTTTGAAGATATATCAACTTTTATTCTCACTCCTTTCCTTTTTTTGTCTCCTTAAGGAAATTCCTCGCCATTTGCACTCTAGTAATTAATTTCTCCTCCATTGTCCTAACTTTTGTATCTTTCCATCTTATCTCAATTCTCTTTCTCTTCTGGTTTGCTTAGATAGGCAGTGGCTTCCACACCTCTCTGCTGCCATCAGCCAAGGAGTTCTCTGGCTTGGCAATGAGCAGGAGAATGGACACTCAGTTAAGTAAATTAGCAACTAATCATTCAAAAGCCACAGGTAAGTGGCTATTCAGGCATATTATCAATACCCTGGAGCACAGAGGTGTACTCATGGCAGTGAAGACAATTTCCCAGTGAGTAGGAAGCTGGGAAAAATGCCAGGAGGATTCTATGTATGAACAAGGAGCTCCTGGACAAAATCAAACACAAAATCAGGTAATAGAAGGAATACCAAAACATTGTCTGAGCCTCCAGGGATGAAGTTAAGAAAGACAAAGCCCAGAAGCGTTTGAATCTGGCCAGGGGTGTCAAAGACAACAACCAGGCTTCTCTAATTATGCAGGGGACAAAAGAAAGGCTCAAGAATACCGGTCAGAGAATACCTAAGCACATTGAACTAACTTAAGTCCAGGAGCTCTGATGCAGCCATGAGTGCTGAGAGAATGGTCTGATCTCACTGACAAACCATTCCAATAATCTTTCATACCTCACTTTGATTACTGGGAGTAGTACTTGAAGATAGGAGTAAAGCAAATATTACTCCTGCCTTCAAGTCCGAGCACCCAGGGAACTGCGGGCTGGTCAGCATCACCTTGATCCCGGAATGTGATGGAACACCTAATGCTGGAAACAATTTCCAGGCACCTGAAACACCAGAAAGTCATAATGGATTCACCAAGAGCAAGTCATGCTTCACCAATGTGAGAAACTTCTTCAATGAGATGAGTGGCCTGGTACCCCCTGGTGAGGGGATTTCATGATAAAATCCTCACAAAGACATCTCTGAATTTATGAGTAGATGACAAGACAGAGAGGTAGATTCAAATCTGAGGCTGAACAGTGAGCCCTGAAAGGAGGTGATGAGTGGTACAGATGAATGGAGCTCCAGGGTCAGTGCTGGGTGCAGTCCTGTGTCACACCTTCATTAACACTGCAGGTGCACCCTTAGCCATGGTGAGACAGCGATGGTGCACCCTTGCTGGTGGCACAGAGCTGTGAGGGTGGGGCTTATGCAACAGAAAGTCGTGGTGCCATCCAGAGGGACTCGAACAGGCTGGAGAAAGGGGCTGACAGGAGCCTCAGGCAGTCCAGCATGGGGAGAGCCAAGTCCTGCAGCCGGGGAGGAGCAACTCCGGGCACCAGCATGGGCTGGGAATGCCCAGCTGGGAATCAGTTTGTCAGGAAAGGCCATGGGGCTCCTGCTGGACACCAAAGGTTGAACATGCACCAGCATGAGCTCTTCTAGCAAAGGATGCTAAGGGCACATTGGGCTGCACTAGAAGAAGTGCTGCAGCAGGCTGAGGGAGCCCCCTCTGTTCAGTACTGGTTGAGGCCACATCTGGAGTGCTGGGTCCAGTTCTGGGCTACCCAGTACAAGACAGACCTGGGCACAATGGAGAGAATCTCCTGAAGGATCACCAAGATGATGGAGGCACTGAAGCATCTCTCTCTCCTATGAGGAAATGCTGAGTGAGCTGGAGTAGCTCATTCTGGGAAGGAGAAGCTACTGAGATCAAGGGATCTCAGCAATGTACATAAACAGCTGCAGGGATGGTGCAAAGAGGATGGGTCCAGGCTCTATCCATGCCCAGTGACAGGACACATAGGTCATAAGAATGCACTGAAACACAGGAAATTCCTCCTGAGCATCAGAAAACACTTTTTTTCCTTGTGAGGGTGACTGAGCAAAGGTTGCCCAGAGAGGTGGTGGCATCTTCATTCATGGAGATATGCAAAAGTCATGTGGATGTGATTCTGCTTGAGCTGGGTGGCTGGATCAGATGACATTCAGAGGTCTCTGCACAGCTCAGCTGTTCTTTGACACTGTGATTCCACAAGCTGTTTAACACGTAGCTCTGAGCAAATGGCAGGCAGTGCACAGTGATGTGCATTGGACACTACAGCTAAATGCAACTCTGTGACTCCAAATTCACTGCACAGGTATGTTGTCCTGATTTTTCAGGTTTTCCTGATGCACTAACTTGCTGTTTTCACAGTAGCTAGCTTCTTTCTCATGCTCAAGAGTGTCCTTATTAGAAGTCTGTTTGATAAGATGAAGTTGTTGTTCATACTTTCTCTTGTGTGGAAAACAACTGATGGACAGTTGTCTTGACCAACAGGATGGGAAAGGTGTCAGCCTTCTTCTCCAATCCCTGGTCTGTGTGGAAATACTATAAAATGTGGGATCAGATGTTTAATAAATATAGTTCTCAACTTTCTCAAGAGAAGGTGTCTGTATGTGTCCTTGTGTGTCCCACAGTGACACAGGTGTCTGTATCTCTCTTTCTAAAGAACAGTGCAATGACACTGACTTCTCAAAACAGGTAAATCTGAGAAATATTTTTGGTTTTTTTATACTGCATGCATCTGCTCTAGGTACTGGATGAATGCATGTAAGTTCAAACAAGAATGGCTTGGGCTCTAGGATTTGATTTTGCCTGTAAGGAGAAACTTTAATATCACCTACAGTGCTTATGAAACTATAACAAACACTGACAATGTGTGTAAATAAGCAAACCAGAGTTTTTTTGTTTGTCGTTTGTTTTGTTTTAAATCATTTGGAAGTTTTACTAGCTTAGAACCTGTTTATAAATAATACAGTAGTACTATGTAGAGAAGGAACAGTTCCGTAATGCCACTAAAGATGATGAAAATAAATCCTAGTCTTGAAATCCTGCTCACGGATATTTGCTATTTTAAGTAAAAGCCTTTCAATTATTTTGTAAAAGAGATAAGCAGCTTGCAATGCTCAACTAGCTTACCATTCTCCAGCACAATTGCTAAATCTTACTGTGAAATGATTTAATAAAGAAGATAGAATGATACAGATTTTTTCTGGCAGTTTAGAGTATTTATACATGCATTAGCATAATCTTAAATAATTAATTCTGGTCAAGCTTCTGCTTTGCACAGCAGTAAATTCTCCTTTCCGTTCACCTGTTAGTTCTGCAACAATGGAAGTCAGCATGCTGTGTCTTCCAACCTTTAAGTTACTGGGTCAGTGTATCCCTTTTTTTTTTTTCGAAAGGCCTACATATACCACTCTACTCCTCTCAGAGAGCTCGATTCAGCAATTTGGAAAACTGCATATTGTTGTGGCTAAAGTTGCTACAAAATTTCTATATTATTTCTTGGCTATTTTTTACTGTATTCTTACAATTTATCCATAATTTCACTCCCTATGAATAATTACCTTTCTCAACTTGCTCTCGTGCTTGTTGGTTGGTCATTCCAGGGTATGGGCATACTCCTAAACTGAAGGTCTCCCACAAAAGGATTCCAAAACTCCATACATCACTCTCAGATGTGTATCTCCCTAAGAAAAGGAAAGCAAACCTTCAACTCAACATACAGAGAAATTGGTGTTTCAGATAATTATGGCCCAAATTTCCTGTAAGGGTAGAAGTGTTATGTTGGCAAACTTCAGGCAAAACAAAGCCGTAAGCTATTAATAAAACATCCTGCAGATCTCACAGTCTCCAGTATTTAAAAAAATGAACAAATTATATTAAAGTCCATACTTTGGAATAAAATAAGCTAACCTTAAGTTCTACTATTATACAGAGACCATACCAGTCTGTTATGAGAGTTAAGAATTTCTTTCCTTCTTCATGTAGAACTTTTTTTTTTTAAATATAAAAGGACAGAAAAATGTCAAGGTTTCCCCTCCTCATTTAAAACTCCTTTCAATTCTAAATATTCTTTTAAAAAATTACCTTTCCCAGTTCTCCATTTTAGCTTGGCAGTGTTTATTCTGAGAGGAGCTACCATAAAAGTGCTTGTAAGTGTGAAGAAGACCTGGTTCTCATGCTTTGAGAAATCTCTAAAAATCAAAGTATGGCTAGATCCTGCAAAGCTGATGCACTCAATTGGTTAAAAAAAAAAAAAAAAATCAGGCCTGCTGGTTCCGTTGCCTCCAACTATGCTTCAGAGATAGCAAAACAGCTAGATAACTGAATTCTAAGCCTCTTTGTAGAATGATAGCTTTCTACTACAGGGAAAAGGAGACATCTTGGAGCAGATATTTCTATCATCCCTGACGGATTCACATTAGAAAATTAGGACTCCTAGCCTTTTGCAGTGAAAATGTTACCTTAAAAATCCACTTCCAATGTTACTTTCAACATTTTTCATGACTGTTTTTCTTTGTTCCATACTATTACTTTGTATTCATGTGTCTTTATGTAAAAACAATGTGAATGTGAATGTATTGTTTGTTTATCTCTAATCATCAAACAAAACCAAAGCCACTTCTGATTCAGAAAAAAAAGGAAAATACAGGTAAATTATAGTGACAGTTGATGAGAGTGACAACTGTTGTGATGTCAAAAAATTCAGTTTACTCTTAGACTAAATATCACTCTCAGCTGTGCTATGTTAGCTTGTGTGCCTCATATTTGGCAATTATAGATATTCACTATGCTCTTTGGAGTAATATTAGTTTTCTTGTCTGTGTATCAACTTCCCAGTTTGGCATACAGTAATTTAACACTTTTCACTGAAAGCATTCAGTAGATACAAGGTAAGTGCTTAGGTGTTTTCTTAATGAAAGTACAATTTCTCTACAGTTAATTTTATTTTCTGCTATTACATTATCTGATGGGAAAAAAAAAGATCTGTTTAAAAAAAAATCCAAGTTCTCCCCATGTTACTATTAACATCACAAATAACTCAAAATATTGTAGGGAGAAAATACATATTAAATGTATTTTAATTTTGAAAGATCAAGAAGTAAAAATATCCCACAATTATCCTAAACATGTGCTGGTTTGGATAGGGTAGAATTAATTCTATTCACAGTAGCAGGTACAGGGTTCTGTTTTGGATTTGTGGCGAACACAGGGTTGATAATTCAGAGGCATTTTTGTTATTGCTGAGCAGGGATTGCACAGTCAAGGCCCTTTCTGCTTTTCACACTGCCATGCTGGCAAAGAGGCTCAGGGTGCCTGGGAGGTTGGGAGGGGACACAGCCAGGACAGGTGACCCCAGCTGATCAAAGGGATTTTCCAGACCATGTGGCATCACAGTCAGTGTATAAAGTGGGGGTGAAGAGGAAATGAGGGAGATGTTTGGAGTGATGGGGTTTGTCCTCCCAATTATTGTGCAGAATGGCTCTGAACAGCACACGCAGAACCAAGGCTTCCATTTCTCAAAAAGTCCAGAGGCATCAGAATTTTGCTTCTGACTTCTGACACAATGTCCTAACCACTCCCATTTGCCCTAATCTGGCCTCTAGCCTTCACAACTTGTGGTTTTTAATTTATCAGAATTTAGTGACCACTTTTATTTGTCATACCCGTGACAAATAACTTCAGCAGAGACCAGAAAAGAAATTTTTGTAGCTTTTGTGTAATGGCCAAATGACCCTATTTCTCATTTTCCTCCAACCTTTTGATATTCAGGACTGACCTGGCCAGTGGCTACCAATTAGTTTTGAAATACTGCAGATTTAGTTTTATTTCATTTAGTTATCTTAAAAACCTCCAATCTTACCTACACAAATCAATGCAATTCTTACAACCTTATTATTAGAATGGAAAACAATAAAACATAATCTAGTAATTCTACTCATACCTTTCAATGGAGTAGAAAAAATTATCCTTCAGAAACACACAGAAATCTTTCATGACACTTTGAAAGTTGAACATTGACTGCTGAACATATTAACACATGTTTGAGAGAGCTTGTTTCCCAATCATTACAGAAAATGACTTATAGATGCTGGAATATATATGTGCTTTAGGAAACACAAAATAAGATATTAATCAACAATCCCCTCTTCTCCTGTATTGTGCAGAAAAACACAGACTCAGCAGTACAAAGTGAAGATGGTGTCGCAAGAGCCTGTTCCCTACTAAATATAGCCAAGTGGGCCACATACGGTTATAAGGATAGGTTTTCATAATACATCAAAAACATCGTATCCATTTCCAAAATAACAGAAATAAAAACCCAAAACACCCTTTTTAGCGGATCAAATACCCAAGAGAGCAAAGCATTCACCAGTGAATGCTGGCAACATCAAAACCTCTTAGGATAATAGGGATCAATTACTGCAACAATATACTGTAGGCCTTTTAAAGGGAAGATCAGCTTTACTATGTTATGTCATTAACTGCTGAAAAATTACTAATGAGAAGAAGCATTGTGCTATCAATCATAATTCACAAACTTATGATTTCCAATGCATGATTTCTGAAAAAAGGCTTTAAGAGATGGCAGAAATATTTATAGACACTTCAAATGAAGAATTTAAAAATATTTTATTCTGTGTACTCAACTAAAGAACTGGTTTAGAGAAGTACATTCAAAACATGCCATCATTTCTTAAATGTGCTGCTTCTTCCCAGCCCACTTTACCTAGAAGAACTCATTTTTCTAGTTTCATATAAGCAAAAAAGAAAGCTAAGAGCTGCAGCTTCTGTTTCTATTCTGGAACTATTACCCATGTAGTATGGACCACTTCCCTCAGTGATAAATAATTAATTTTTATCTCCAATATAACAACTTAGTGATACACAAAAATGCAGATAAAGAAAAACTGCTGGTAAAAAAAAACAAAACCAAAATTATGACTGTATTTTTCAGCAATGCAATGAGTTACCTAACACAGTGTTCTAGTACATTAACATTTTCTACAGTTTTCAATGTGGGGCCTTAAATATGAAGAACTTGCCATTCATTTCGCTAATGATCATAATTTAGATGACTGACGAGGCTGTCTACAAGAACAAGTCAGCAACAGAACCAAAGCACTCTGCTATTGCTTCATATTAGCAATTCTAATGTTGCTGCCCTGTTGTTTTTTGGTGGCAAAACTGTGGGTTTTACATAATCAGACTGAAATATTAAGATTATTTTAAACATTATTAATTTGAACAGGGGGAAAAGAATTGTATGTATTTATACTCAAATATTGTGATCTTTACTGTACTTTGGATTTTTTTTTTTTTTTGCAAGAAAATCCAGTCATGTTCTTACCATAGTTAAGAGCTTCAGGAGCAGTCCACTTGATGGGAATCTGCTTTAGGCCTGATGATGAGTACACACCATCATCCTCTTGCCGGGACATCCCAAAATCGCTTATTTTCAAAATGTTGCTTTCACCTACCAAGCAGTTCCTTGCAGCCAGGTCTCTAAATCAGAAAAAGAAATAAACACCCACATTTTTACAGTTTTGAAAGTATTTGGAAGTCATTTAAACTGACTGAGCCTCTCAACCAAGACAGTCGTGCCTCTCAGAGGCTTATTACAAAAGGGTAAAATCACTTCATAGCGTTTTGGGGAAACAGAAGTGAGAGAAGGGGAAAAAAAAGTCAGAAATAATCCTATGAATAAGTGAGGGGAGGAGATGCTGGACATTCTCCAAGTGCCTGAGCAGAGATTCTCCTGCAGTCCATGGAAAGGAGCCACAGTGGAGCAGGGGAGGAGTGTGAGAATGAAGGAGAGGAGCTGTTATGGACAGACCAGAACCTCCATTCCCCACTCACCCCTTGGGAGAGGAGGTGAAGGATTCCAGAATGAAGGATGACTCAGAAGAAGGGAAGGGGAAAAGATATTTCCGTTTTTGTCTTTTATTTCTTACCATCCAATTCTATTTTAATTTGCAATACATTAAATTCATGTTACCCAAGTTGAGTCTGTTTTGCTATGATGACAATTGGTAGGGGATTTCCTTGTCTTTATTTTGATCTCCAAGCTTTTCTGTCTTATTTTACTTCCCTGTCGTGTTGAGGATGGGAAGTGAGAAAGCATCTGTATATGGGTGCCTGGCAAAGTTAACCCCACACAACTGCCTTCCATGGTCACGGAAATAAACAAATCGGATCCACGTAAAATGGAACAGAATTTGAAGAAGTGTCCTGAAATGTGCTCAGGATATGTTTCAGTGAGAAACCTGAGAAACAGCTCCATCTTCCCTCTGCGCATTAGAGTTTTTATCAAAAGTTAAAAGCTACTCAGCATAGAAAAGGAATTTCGGCTCAGTGATGGATTAGAAGCTCCAAAAATCAATCCCCCCCTTCATCTCAAATGTATTTATTTTTTTAGATTAGGAGACATGTAGTAATACCTTATAAAAGGCCTACTGTGGCTTCTCTACATGCTAATAATGTATTATAAACATACTATATGTATATTAAAAGCGTTTCATAGTTTATTAAAATATAACATAATAAAATATATATTATTATTCCCATTGTAATGAAATAAATTATAGGAAATTTTTAAAGGGAGAGATATGTTAAGCAGGACAACTAATTCTATACCATTAGAAATATCATGGGCAAAATATTTTTAAATGAAATTTACTGTGTTTTTGTTTAGTTTAAATAGCTAATACATTCACAAATGGCTTACATGAATATTCCAGAAAAACGACATTAACTTTGATGTTTTGAATTAGAGCTGTAGCATAGTTCTGAAGTGAATCCCCTGAGCACTGCATGCACATTCATTGGTTTTTAAAGAATGAATTTGGTGCATGCAAACCACACTGCTCTTGGAAGAAACTAACTTAGAATTCTGCTCATGATGTGCATGAAATTTGTTTCTCCAGCTACAGAATCTTGTTTCTACAGATAATGCAGAAAAGTCTGAACTAGTGGCAAACAGCTTCCAACATTACCCATGGTAATGACAAAGGATTGAATTACGTTTAACCCAGACTAAAAGTCTTGAGCCATATTTAAGGATGCTGAAGCTCAGGCATCCACTTTAGTCAGCTCATCCATATTGATATTGGGCTATGTTATTCAATATGTAGACAGAGCCTAGGTATGATCTTAAGTATTATAACTTGATTTAAGAATTTTAAAATATTTGATTCACGCAGCTTTTCTGCCACTAAGAACTTCAATAGCTCTAGAGCTTGAGTGATACAAATGAAGTGGTTTGAGAAGATGGATAACTAAAAAACAAATCTGAACTCACAGGCACCAGCTGAAGATGTGCACAAATGCATAAAACAGCTCAGTGTGTTACATAGTTTGATGTTAGCATGTGGTATCATTATATACAGCTACATTGGTTAAAGCAAATGAGCTGCAAAACAAAATCGAATTGTTTTTGTTGTGTATACTCAAGTGTGTAAAAAGTATTGCCAAGGAACTTAAAGAATTTATGACTTAGGTTCCAATCATACTTCAATAGTTAGGTTTTTATTGTGGTACTCAATATAGACTAGATTATGTAAGCTGATGCACATAAGGAGTGGAAAAAGTAATGAGGCTGTATCTCAAAGAAAATTTACAGTTAATTGAAATCACAGGCATCTCCCTACCTGAAGTCTAACCTAGCATTTAAACATACTGAGTCAGGTTAAGAAAAATCTATGCACTGAGCAGTCTTAGGTTTATTCCTCACGTAGAAGTCTGATTATCAGGGAAAGCAGATTGTGAATAATATGCACAGTATGGTGCTTATAAACAAAGACTATACTCAGTTTGCATAATCTTTTTCAGTTTTGTACATAGAATAGATTAATTCAGAATCATCTAGAGAGAAAACACTGAAAATTGACTAAAACACTTCTATGAAAGTTCATAAAGACTGTGATACTCTTTCAGGATATATGTAAATTAATGCTACAAAGAACAAATTAAATGTTTGCACATTATGAGTCTCACAGTATTAATACTTTTTTCTGCTTTTAGCTAAAACTCTTCTATTTTTGAATACCCTGTATTACTTTCAATACATCATTTCTGTGATGCACTTCTTTTGAGCCCTTCATATATTTACTTCTGACACAAGCAAGTTTGCCTTTTTTCATGTTCATGTGTATGATACGCTCTTTCTCTCACTTATTTAGAAAATACTTTAGATGTGGTAATTTCATTTCTCAGGCATACAAATGTCCAAAGTAAGATTATCTTATTAGTAGTTCTACTATCATTTTACATCTGTTTCATATCCTTAATGATTTATTGCTTAAGTTTACAGATATTTCTATATTTATTTGCATGCTTTAAAGCATTTTAAAAACAGTTATACTGAAAACTATGGCTATCTCAGCTTTTAGGGTTTTTTTTACTATTATTCTGAGGGCTTGGTTAAGATTTTTCAAATAAATTCTTCGCTGTTCCTCATTATGTTTGACAGCTTCCTTTAAAAGGATATTTTTATTTTTCGGTCTAGACGTAAGATAAAAACACAGAAGATGCTATTGGTCAATGTGATTCATTACAGAATTTTCTGCCAGAAACTGGAAATAAATGGCATCAGCAACTATTAACCCCATTGCTTTAAAATAAAAAATTATGACATTAATTTTCTTCCAGTTTCCATGATTCTAATTAATTTCTATTTTCTACAGATAGCAGCCCTAGTATAATAATGTTAAGGGGTTTATAAAGACCCTTTATTTCTTAGCCTTCCATAGGAAATACATATAATGGAGTTTCACTCCATTTGCAAGATAAACAACATGAATTAGGGGAAACAAAAAAACAGAGGTCTGACAACCAAAATCTGATGAGAAGTCAATATTAAAGATTACATCAGTGTTAAGTATTTATAGTAAATCATGACTCTTTCTACATGGACATTAAAAAACCAAACCAAATCAAACAAGTAAACAACAACCCCCCAAAAAACAACAAAATTCCCCCCACACCAACCTCCAAACAAAAACCTCACCAAAATCAACTACAATCTATTCATCTTCTTTCCTCTGAAAAAACAATGTGTTCTTTTTGTTTTCCCTTCCTTCTCCCTAATGTTCCCTAAAGCCCACATCCTGGAGAAATACAGAGATAATTGCATGACATTAGGTGTCTCTTTCTGGGAATTTTTTTTTCTCATAAAGCATGTGCTACTTTAAAAATTCCATAAAAACAGTATTTAACACAGAAAGGAAGAAAATATTCTTTATTTACATTATGAAAGCTCTATAAATTTGGCAGACATTACACTGAGGTGCTACAGAGTAAGTTCCTTAGATGACTCTCACTATTTAATTCCAACATTATGGAAGTTCCTAGTACTGCTAGAAATAAAGTTGCTTTTCCCCAGCTACTAACAAGGATGTAATTAGGAAAATTTCCTTTTTAAGCACTGCTCTGCAGTCCCTATAAATATAAACAGGACATCTCCTGCAGTCTCTAATATGGGTTGAATCTGCTGAAACTGTAAGAGAGAGTTCATAGGACTTTTGCTAAAAATTCAACAGTCAGTTCAAGGAGGAAGTACAGGCAATTTCTCTGTGCTAGGAGTTGTTAAAACCTGGGTTCATGTCTGTCAGTAAAGACATAAACCTACTAAACCTTTCTCTAACACTCCCTCTCTGCCTTCCCCTCCACTCCCCACAGGATCTGCAGAGCAAGTACTACCTAACATTGCAATGGAATTCCATGAATTAAAGCAAATCAAAACAAGAGTGTAAACTCCTCATTACTAAACCAGCTGCACAGACTGCCTCACTGAACTAATTAGCCATTTTTTATTCTGTCCCCATCGGTAGGGTTGTCTTTGCTCAGGGACCAGGTTGTACGTGGTGGATAATGGAAAAAGATGGAATAACACGATGTGTACCACAGGAAAACCTGATTGTTGGGTGAGAACCATGTGTAAATTTTGTTTGCTGAATGTCACTGCCATTGTCAATGTATAGCTGTATATTGTATATGTGTTGGTACTAAGTTGACAATATGGTGATAAGGGGTGGAATGTCCTGGATTGATGCTAAAATTGTATCCCCATTCATCTGTTTAGCTCAGAAGTAAGTGTTGTACCTTTAAAAATTGGATCTGAGAGTGAAGGAGGCACGCTGGAATGTCTGAGGCAGTTGTTTTCAAACCATCAAGATAAGAGTCTTCAGCTTTATTGCATACACACGGCGGTGTG
>VZTB01006522.1:3623-17204 GCA_013397245.1 Thryothorus ludovicianus
AGATAACGAAATCAGAAATCACACAGACTCACTATGCCTTGCTATTCTTGAAAACCTTGCAGCCTGTTATTCCTAAAAAGTAACTTGTAGCACCTGCATCCACAGATCAACTTGCAACCAAAACTGTGCTTAAGTTATCAAACACCCTTCAACACAAGTAGACAAGCACTATTTTTGTGATTAAATCTGCAAAGACCATATTCCCTTTCTACTTCCTTGCTTTTCCTTGAAGGAACTGGAACTCCCCCAAAGTAATGCATTGCTTACCCACAGAGTTCCTCAACCTAAGGTAAACTGTTGAAATGGGACCCTACCATGAAGCTAAAAAAATAGAATCATGTAAGAAACACATTCAATCCACAGAAAACAAAATACAGTATCAACCTACAACTTGTACTGTAAGATCAAAAAATAAATTACCACAATCAGCTCAAACAACAAAGACTATTACTAACATGACACAGTCTCATTAACTAAAATTACAGAAAAACTCCTTAAAAGATTTTACCACTATCTGGATGGATCTTTCTTCAACAAAAAGCAAAGCATTCTGAACCAAAGAAGGTAGACTCAAGCCTACGTATGTTTTAAATAAGGATGTCATCAATATTTTCTTTCAATCAGGAAATATGCCTATAGACATGTTTATCAGGCATTTAGAAGAGATCCTATATCATTGCTGGCTCCACAGAGAACAATCCAATCCTCCCTGCAGAAAGCAGAAATATGGGACAAGTATGTGTGAACAGTTGAGCAATGAGCTCTGTAATTAAGCTTGCCTCTTCATGAAAGATTATCAAAGCATGCCACAGAAAAAAAAAAAGGCCTCAGGGGCATAGTTTTTCTTCTGTGATCTTTCTTCAGTGGAATCCCTCCTACATGAAACTGGGAAGAAACTCTACGCTGCTGTAAAGAAAAAGCAGTACCAATGCCAAAATGTATTGCTCTGGAAAGAAAATCAGCATCTAGCCAGAGCTAGCTCACTATCTTAGATTTGCAAATTTGCAAGATGGACATGCCGACATGCAAGGAGGTGACTGATACTTGTCCTGCGCTTATCTCTGCCCTGGGCCTTTCAGGGAAACTGCCAAAATATTCAATCGTACAATACATAACTTAAGCACCTCTCCAAACTCTGAGAACTACTGGTGGTTTTGACTAGCCTCTTTCTGCCATATGCAATGTGTCTGCAACTAGCCCAACCACATGCCTTGGCTGGACAGCCATGATCTCGTGTCATGGATCCATGTGAGCATCCTTTCTTTACTCTGCAACTCCCACTTCCTTCACTGCAGCTCTCCAAAGCAAGAAACTACCTACTCATCTGCACAACAGCCTCCATTTTTAATTACTATGCTTAGTATTGTCATAAACCATACATATTAATCTTACGCATTTATTTAAGAGTGTTGAAGCATTCACCTTCACCTGTGTGTTATTATTGCAATATGGCAGGGCTACCTGTGATCAAAAATAAGATTTATTTTAGGTTTTCTGTATACTTTTGCACAGTCAACCACAAAGATTGTTTTGTCATTAGTTAATCTCCTGTACCAAAATTCTGCTTAGACTGTTAGCTGCTGCACCACACTGCTACTACTACTACATATATAGAAGAGTGTAGGAAAAAACAAACCCCACTTTTTTCCAAATAATGGCTGATAATTGATGCCAGTCCCCTCTCACTCTCTGGGGCTCAATTATGACCAAGTAATTAGGAAGAAGTAGTTTTCCTAAATGCTGTAGCTGTTTTGTCAACATAATCCCTTAATGGCAAACAAGCTTAGTAACTCATATTTCCAGTCTCCATGTGGTTTAAGAATGCACAGACTACAGCACCATTCCTAAGTACCTGTGTTTCAAATACCAAGAGTGACATGTTTTGAAATTTTGTTCTCAATTTGTAAAAAATGCTATAGAATATGGACAACAGAAACCCCAGGGAACAGAAAATGGACATCCTGCATGATGCAGAGAGGCAGCAAAGAGACTGCCTGCGTCACAGAAAGTACTGTGTAGCCTTTGCAGCCAATAAATAGGAATAACCTAAGGGTACATGAACTTCAATCCCTCAAATCTCTGACATCAAAAAGTGCATAGCTTCTCATTTAATTTTATTGCGCAGTAAACAAGAGAAATGGTTACAACCAAGGTGTGTTACAAGTCAAAACAGAACATGAATATGGTGCATCACAGCTTTCACCCTAAAGCATTCAGTATTTTATTCCTTGACTACACTTTTGTGTACCACACACACACAGTTGTGGCGTAAAGCCAGTCCTTTTCCCCTCCGCAGCCACGGGCTTGGCTCAGTACCTTTCCAGCCACATTGTATCTTCCCGGGCTTTATACAGGCTCTGAGCCCATCACACATTCTCACTGCTTCTCCCAGGTTAACTGGAGGGATTACTTTGTATTAGAGAAGAAGCAGCTGGGGAAGAAAAGGTTTATTTAAACATGCACTGGCAAATGATACATTATACTTCGTGTAAGATACTGTTTTTCTTTTATAAAAAAGAAAAAGAGGTTTTGTGGTTGGAGAAAGACAAAACTTCAAGAAGTAATCATTTTTTTCTAAATGACAATATTAATTCTGATTTTTTTTTTTTCAGTGATGCTCTTATGTCTTAAGAACAGGAATGGCAGTAGGGAGGAAAAAACCTAAAATCATAAAATTCCACTCACATACCTGCTAGACTTTAGAAACTCTCTTATTATATGGTACATTACTATAATTACATTAGTAGAATGATTATTCAAGAGAAAAGAATTGTTTTTATCTTGCTGCTCTAAAAATTGAGTATGAAAAAATGAACACAGTCAGTAGCTGATGTAAAAATGTAAATACTTACTGCGTAGGATCCTATGAGGAATGCAGCATTTGCTTGCTTTTTCTGATCAAAGCCAGTATAATGAATTATTTTCTTCCTTATCAATGAAAATGACTGTATCAAGAAATGAACAAGATTATGATTTTGCATTTTAGACCTTTAACATCATCTTTTATAAAATCAGAGTAATGCAAGAGTTTGTTTACCATGTTTCATCCAGCTGTAGTCAGAGAACCAAAAATACTGAAGAGTAGTCCCTCAAAAGCTTTGGAAAACTGTATTGCATCCCTACCTAGATTTTTCCAGTATTTTTACCAGTATCCAGCTTAAATAATTTTTTATACAAATTAATGAAATCTTTTCTTTTTCTTCTTAAATGGATTTGTAGTTTTAGTTAGCATTTTTGACTTCAAGCTTTATGTAACAGATACCTATTCATGAGAATAGAAAGTGGCATTCTCGAAAACATCACAGGTATAATAAAGTTGCAAAAATTTTAAAAACAGAGTTCACACCTTTTCATGAATTTTTCAAAATCAAATATAGATAAATCCATTAGTATTCATTTCTAAGGATCAGAATCTTGCCTAGATTAAAATATTTTTAAAGTACTTCCTTCCATACTTCATCATAAATAATTTTTTAAGTGTCATCTTGGCTTGGCATAAAGTTTCTCCACTTATCTTAGAATGTGTGTGGAATGGCATTTTCAATAGAAAGGATACATACGTGTGGTGGCAGCTATCCTCTATTTGGCCCGTGAAGTAAATTGTGATGTGCTTGAAACTGCACACTTTGATCAACTGCTAAGCTATCATAAAATGTAATTTTATGCATTTAATTAGCAATGTTACTTTTTCAAGATACCGGATTCAATGCATTCAAGACCAAAAAAAAAAAATCAGTAGCAGAAATATGTTCTCAGAAATCCTAGCATGTCAAACACAAGACTGCAGCACAGACTTGTGTTGCTTCAGAGCATCCTGTACATAAAAATTAGAGAACCTCATCTCTGGCAAACCACAGTTACCCAGATTGGAGTTTACCACTTCCTTGCCTGGACCACTAAACAGGTTTATCTCAGGCTTAACCAGAGACAATCCTCCCAGTGCTCCGTAAGAAAAGAGCAGCAACATCACACCCATGGGTACCAATTGCTTCTAAAATCTAAAGAATAATAAAGCAAGTCCATATTATGCAAACTTTAATCTCTGACAGCCACCAAGGAACAAAAAAAAAAAAAAAAAATACACTTTTATTCTAGAATATGCTGTATATTTCCCACTTCTCACAGTTCAGTAGTAGATTAAAGACCTAAGCAGTTTTGCAGAGGCAAACTGCGATTGACATTAACAAAAAATAAGCTTTTTTATCTGCCAAACAGGTTTTATACACCAACATCTACTAAAAGTCAACTAACTTGCAGTGAGTTGTGTTAATTAGTTTAAGAAATCCATTTTAAAGACGCCACACTCTATCAAGAGCCCAATCCCAAAAATTACTGAGCTCCTGTAAGAGAAAATAATCTGCAGTACGAGCAGAGCAGCCTCCTTCAGGCCAATGCTATCAGAGCTACTAAAGATCAAATGTTGTTCATTACTGAAGAATATCAGCATCAGGAGACCAAATCAAACAAAAAAACATTTCAAATAAAAACATAGCACTACATCCTCGAACTCACTCAATAATTGGCAGGTTGCGAATAAGACAGAATTACAGGAAAGAAGCTTTTCCTATAAAAGAGGCTGTATTCATTTAGTAACTATCTTCTAGAAGCTTAATGATTGTTGCTGCCACAGTTGTGCATCTTCTGGTTCTTACAAGTAAGTGGGTTTTACACTCTGATCCTCCTCCTCCCTAAATTCACCTCACAAAAATATTCTGAATATTCGTATTCAGAATTCAACTGGATTAGGAAGACAGGAAAGCACCTGAACAGTAACAACAACAAGAACAGAATTTTGGCCCATTTGTTTTTGTTTTTTAAAAAGCCATTTTTTGAATAAAAATCCCAAGCATTACCTTTAATTTCTTATTTAGCTTGCAGCAGTATCTGTAAACCATTGCCAGATTGAGTGGTCCAAAGTCTGCATAGAAGCTGTTAGAAGAAAGGGGAAAATTTATACATGACCCCTCTAAATGCCTTTTTTTAAACAAGATGCATAAAGGAAGGAGCAGTAATATACATGTGATATACATACATCATTCTAAAAACAAACATGCTTTCTTAAATGAATACATACTGTTTTGATGGAGGAAAAGTTTTGTCATATTTTAAATATGGGCTAAAATTTTTTTGTTTTCCACACAACACCATTCAAAACCAATACCCCAGACTTTCAGAACAATTTCTCACTACTGTATCACTTTGTGACAGAAGTTTTGAAACTCTATTTTAAGAGGAACTCGTAAGTTTTACTTTAAATAAAGGCAATTCATAGTGCTAGAGAAAAGGAAACACAGAGAATAAAGATTGATTAGCGCATTAAGAAACAGCAAGCATGCTGTTGATCGAAACTCAAATTGTTGATCAAAATTTAAAGAATTAGCAACATTCCACATCATGTAAAAGACAAACACTGTTCAATACAAGAGAAATAATATATCCATTGTCAGCTCATAAAGTCTTGAATTGACTTTGCCATTTTCCTCTCTGATTCTAGGGAGTTCAGACATTCCACTTAACACATGAGGAACCAAAGACACCCTTTTCAGTCTGGCAGTACAATGTGCACTTCTGACTTTATATGCCTGCATCATGTTTCTGTGTCTTCTAACAGGAATGTTCACAATGAAAGCTTCTGGTTTGAAAATGTTTTTAAGGAATCCTGATGGGAAAGCATTAAACCCTTTAAAGGCCTATAAATCATCATGGCACGTAAGTCTTAGAAGACCAAACTCATATAATTAATTCTCCAATGAGACTGATTCCTCACTGCTGTTGTTCTGAGTAATATATTATTGTAAAAGAACAGAAAAAAAAACCTAAGTTGGTACTTACTTCTCATACACAAGTTCATCATCTATGCAGAAATAATGGGTATTTGCAGCTCCACTCTTTGGTTTTTGGCAGAGAATTGCAAAATAAAGGCGATCTATAATGCAAGAAAATTGGAAGGTTTTATAAACACCATGTTTTTCGGCTGAAAGTCTGAAGTATTACTTGTCAGTGAGACAACTTTAAGTGGTATAGAATGAAGAAAATCTTCTGTTAAGTATTAAATTAGGTATTATTTCTCCAGTGTTAAACAAACAAGGCACACAAAGATTGAGGCTTTTTGCTCAGCAGCATTCCCATCCATTCCCATAATCTGCATCACTTTAGTGTTCTTTCACAAAGAGTTCCATGTTTGATGACTTCGCAAAAGAGCAGGAGCCTGACTTGCACCCACACACACAGCAGACATCTCCTTTGGCAGGTTTGGTTGCACTACAAATACCAATGCACACAGACCACCCCCCCCAAACTAAATCACAAATCCCTCTGCACTTCTGGGCACCTACGTTAAACTAAATGATGAAGCACACGCACACCAAACACAGGCACTTCTTTCTGTAAAGCCACAATTCTGACAATTCAGATAACTAAAGCCTGCAGGTAACAGACTCAGGAGGGATGCAACTAGGATGCATCCCTAGCCCATGCTGCCCATGGGAGCATCAGCCAAGCCTCCACCTGGACATCTCCCACTGCATTCCCTTCCCCACCCCAGCTGCCCCTTCAAAGGCTGTGTGCCTGCAGGCAGAAGGTATCTTGTACTTGCCCTGGCTTCCTTTGTTAAGCTGAGGGGAAAAATACCCAGTGGTATTCACAGAGATATAAATTACTTTTATGGCCGGGGAAGCTGAAGCCCCAGTGAACTTTAAACACTGGCTGTGCTCCTGCTATAAATTGCTGTGCTTGCAGTAATTGGTCAATAAAAATTGAGGCTTGCAGCACCACCACAATACTTGTCTTTCTCCTGCTGAGAAAATGTCATCATAAAATATTTGGATTAAAATTCAGACCTAACAGGAAGGTTTTCTTTTTTTTCCTTTTTGCAAATTAGCTCCCTAGAACAGATATTATTTAAGTATCAAAACAGATCATGTGCATATATTAATTCAAAACATGGTATGAGGAAAAACTGCATGTCAGTTTTTAGATAGGGGAAAAATCACTTTGAGCTTCAAAACAACAACATCCATGACCAGCACTTAGAAATCATTACCTATATCTTGAAAATACAAGTCCAAGTATGCCATGAAACGAGTTACCATATCTATATTGCAACAGTCACATGTTCAGTGCTCACCTACATGCACTTGTATCTCAAGCGTGAAGGTAGACAAGTCCACCAAAAGTGTACATTTTCTTAATGTTTTTTTCAGCAAAACAGCAGCCTGATGTGAGTGGTTTGGCTTAAACATTTACAGGTCAGGAGCAACAGTGGGACTTATAGTTAGTACCTCCTAAGCAAGTCAGGCACCTACTTCCTTACTCTCTTGCAGAAGCAAGGCATCCAACTCTCTTATTTAATTTACAAAAGTCCCATCCTGTAAGTAGAGCAGCTGCAAGTACTATATATGAAATGTATTACCTGCTTCTATATCTCCCAGCATTTACCAAATCATTCCCTGAAAACAAACCAAAAGATAAAATTTGTAGTAATGTGTTAATTTTTAAGAAGCGACTAAATTGGCCCACAAAGTGAATTACGTGTGGAGAAGCAAGTGCACCAATACTCTAGCTGGGTACAAAATATTCTATGGGAAAAACTGCTTCATAGAGAGGCAGTTCTGGGGTGGTTCCCCACTACTGTGTTAATCACTGAGCTGTATCAAGGTGTATTTATATGAATTAGAAACTGTAACAGGTATTCCTGAGCATGACTAAAAAGACTAGAAAAATTAAGAAAAAAAAGAAAATAAAAGGGAAAAAAGGGAATAAAAAAAAGGAAAAAAAAAAGAGAGAAAGAAAAAGGGAAAAAATAGGAAAAAGAAGACAAGAAAAAAAGAAAAGCAGAAAAGAAGGTAAAAAGCTGCTTTGCTGACTTCCCTCTGCTCTGAGAATGAGAGTTAATGTGTGCAGGAGAACCGAGGGCAAGGGAGGAAGCAGAAAGGAGAACTGAGAGGATGTGATATCTAGGGATTGTGTTTAAACTGGCATTGCTAGATTAAACACATGTCACTGCAGCCCCAAGCTATAATTTCACACCTCTTCTAAACTGATTTAATGGCTAGCTGCCACCAGGTTCCTTAGAAGGAAAAATCTTCTGAGTTTGCTCACAGAACCAGCCTGCTGGGGGTTAACAGCAGGAATATGTAGCCAAAATTTTTCCCTCCATGGTATCTGTCCTTAAGTGCCAGTCTAATTATTGACTAGACTGAGCTCTCCCTCTTTATTGTACACAAACAATAACCACATCAAAGTCTAGGAAGACTGGCAATAGTACTCAAACTGAGTACCTTGAGTGCTCAAACAATACCTTTTTGAACTTCAGCTTCTTCACAGAAACTTTACATCACTTTTGAAAATATAAAAGTACTTTCCAAAGAGCAATCCAAAATCTTCAGATACAAAAGGAGGATAAAAATGAAAATAAATATAATTTTCACAGGTCAAAGATCTAAAATAATTTAGCATTTTGCTCCAAAACAGGATTTGGAATAAAGGCATCGCTTACATCCTCAGTGCTCCTACTGTTACTGAAATGCTTCTGCAGCTTGCAAAAATGTCCAGCAAAATAAGAATTCTTATCTTGAGCAAGCGGTGTTTATATGGCCTTCTGAATTGCTCTTGGCAATAGTTCTGCTCTGGTACCTCTAAGCTGTGTTCATTGTTGCTATTGTTAAAACACCTGAAAGAGACTTGAGTTAAATGAGTTTACAGAGGTACCTCACAATAAGAGCAGTGTGTGTCAAATGCCAATATCCTGACAAGCTGTCCATTCCTGTGCACTGCTAACAGTTACTCCCTATCATGTAAACAACAGGCTCCATCTTTTTAACATGTTTCTCGTGGGGAGATTTTAAAATGAAGAAATTTCCTGTAAGAGTATTTACCCGTCTACTGATTCACCAGTCCAGCATCTGACAAATGCTGTATTACTCATGTCTGTTTTTTACCTGTTTTTTTTCCAAACACATTCCAAGTTCTATTTAATCAAGGATTAGTGTGTAATTTTTTTTAAGTGAAATTAAGAGAAAGTAGAATTCCTTCATTAAGGATTTCATTGCAGGATTGAGAGTTTATACATAAGATACACTCAAGCACTGATGATTTGATTTCACTAGGATTCTACAAAGGTTTGGACTGCCAGGAGCAGGGCTTCCCTTTCATTATCTTCATGTTTCCTCTGCTAATTTCAGCTTTTTAGTATTTCATTTATATATAGTGCACTTGAGCACTTCCTAATTCCTGCAAATTTCTGATAAAAAATCATCCTAAAACTATCAAGCCAGAGCAGACCTTTCTAATCATCTTTCAGAAGAACGACAGAGTAGGGCTCACTTCACTGCCTTACAGGCTGCATCTGCTCTGCAATTAGGAGATATGGCTGCAGCATGTTAGATATGCTTCAAATACACTTAATTTTTTCAGCCTTATATAACAAAACAGTTAAAATACATAAGCATGGATGTCACTGCAGGCAATTAATTTGAGTAAGCATTCAATGTACAACAAAATAAGCCTACATACCCCTAACTGAGGCATACACTACCACAGCTGTTACTGCTGGTACCTCAGCTAGTGAGACTAAAGCTAGCACAAGCATGACCGTCCAAGCTGATTGCAGAGAGGGAAAGCACCCTGCTTGTTTATCAGAGCCACAGTGTTCTGTGGAAATAGATGTGCAGAAAATTTAGAGGTACCTCTTCAAAATCACATTTATGTGAATTTAGAGATGAAAAAAGAATCTCCTTCCTTTACTCTCAACAAGCCTGATGCTTCTCAGGTTGTGCTGCACAGGCCTTCAAGAAAGAAATTTAATTAATTCAAGATTTACCATTGGACTTGATCTTAGAGGTTTCTTCCAACCTGATTGATTCTATGACTTTAAGTGGCAACTAAATATTAAACAGGCATTAGCAGCAGGACAAGCTTGCATATGAACAGCAAACATTATTTAATACAAACAGAAATTCTACAGTTCTATTGTTAAATAGGTGCCTTTGATAAGAAACTCAGCGCCTGACAGTACAAAAACACAATGTTAGTCTGTTTTAAATCACCAGGAATGTAACCAGAGAGTTTTTACTATTTTAAAAGGAATATATTTCTAAATTCAGAGTAGGTATATGGTATTTTGTTGTTTGACTTAAAAATCTTCAAAATATTTGAAAGACATGAGAGAAAATATAGAAACCAAATTCTGTTGCAATGTCAAGGCAAAAAGCAAAATTGTTTTTCTTTTTAGTCTCTCTATCCTTGAAAAAATTAATTCACTTATCATCACTATGATATTTCAAATTTAGCTAATGGTAGAGTTGACAATTGGAACTACAGCCTGGATTCTGAAGAGAAAATGAAAGTACACAAAAAAGATTGAGGAACTTTTTTTAAAAAACAAAATACTATGAAAACATTATTTTCAGTGCCATGTCATGACTGATCAACACTGTTACTTCACTTAGATGGTGTGCTTTCACTCTGCTGCTTTTGACTGATACAGGATAGTACATGTATTCATGCACTATCAGTGCTGGATTAGACACTAAAAGCCTTAAACATTTATTTAAAATCTTAACTTTGGAAAAGACTCACAAGTAAGTGAGGTCATTTTGATAAAAGACTAAGCACAGTTTTTGTACTGAGATAGCTGTATAATAAAAACTAATTCAAAGTGCTGAAAGTCAAAATATTGGAAGCTTAATGATATTTAAAAGAAGTGTCCTTAGCATTCTAGAAAAATAAGTTTTCTATTGGGTACACAAAGTTTATAATGACAAGCCAGCACTCCCGGAAAAAGACAAGTTTTGAAAAAAATAACAAGCGGCAATACAAAACCAAAAAAAACCCCCGCATATTAATGAATACATTAAAATGAATATTTACTTATCAACTCCAACTGACAGTATAAGCAAAACAATTCTCAATGAAGGAAAAAAAATAGGTATGCACACTGTAGCTTAGAGCATCCTTTAAGATGTTAGTTCCATTCTGTAAACAAATTTGGTATATATTCAGCAGGAAGAACAATCAAATGTCAATAAATTACCCACGATATTATATCACTTAAAATTTAATTCCATGTATAGTTATTGAAGTTATTTCATTTTAGAATTAACTACTCAAAATAGGTGAGAGAGAAACCCACACCTTTTGCCTGAGATTTATGCATTATAATTCCACCTCTTTTTTAAAATGTTTTTTATAAAATCAGAGCAATGAGAAAGAAAAGCATCAGAGGAAAGGAAATGAACAGCTTTCAAACATCTCACAGAGCATTGCTACATTTTATTTAGATCATATAAATGACTTCTCTCAGAGATCAGAAGGATAGGGGAATATGCTTCTAATAAACAGAAGAAATGCATTCAGTTCCAGCAAATTGAATTCATACCAGCAAGCCTCACACACTAGCTGACAAAGAGAAAATCATGAAGCTTACCAGGCAGCTTAACAGACCAAAATAAACAACTTTTTAAAAGGACAGCTTTCCTGGACCAGTCTTAATAGTAAACAAGAATATTTAGACAGTTCTAATTAATAGTTATTCTGACATACAGCTGATGCATACAATTAATTACACAATAAAGCAATGCAATGATTACTGTAAGTATTTTGGGTATAAAATTCCTAGAATGGATTTGAAACTTTGCTACTTATGAACGTAACATCACACAAAAAAAGATCCAATAATCTTTACAGCAATTTGCATTTATGTTCTGCTTCTGTCTTTCATAAAGATGAAAATAAGGGAAGCCTGCAATATTCTTAAGAAGTTTGGCACTGTTTCTGTAAGCAGATAAGCTAACACAGTTCTCTCAGCCTTTACAGTGGTTCAAATATTTACCACTTTTAAGAATAAGACCTTATGCTTTGTGTCCAGTCCACAACTTCTCAGAGCTGTGCTATGAGAAGGCAGAACAGACATTTCAAACCTTGACATAACTTTAAAACAGCTGAACAAAAACGTAAGTTTGTTAACTTAATCTTTTAAGATTTCTCTTTTTAAAAAAAAGTATGACATAGCAGCAAGCTAAACATTAGACTATAATTCAAATCAGAACTAAAATTTGGACAATTAACAGCAGCCACTGTGCACAGCAAGATCAAGACAAAATGAAGTATTGTTAAACACAATAATCTAGTGCGCATTAATAAAATCTGATATATTAGATACTGCTGCACATGGTGAAATCCCACTGAAAAACACAGGTGAAAGCCTAGGTGCTCTACTGAATTTAAATGGGTAAATACTTCCTTGAAGGAGCAAATACAGTAATTTAATGGGCTTGTGGATGCCAGACACATATTACCAGATCCAAGTAACTGCTTCATGAGAATAGTTAGACAGATCTGTTTGCTGGAGATGTGAGCTGGACAGGGCTGTGTGATAATCCAGGTAGTGAAACCACTTAGATAGCAAAAAGTCATGATCTGTCACATGAGGGGTTTCCACAACTGACCTTAAAATCATACTATTATCATGTCCTATATAAATGGTTGCTACTACAGAAACAATACACATACGGAGTTCTTGGAGCCTTAGAATTCTGTAGATAAGTACACCATTATGTTTCTTTGTGTAGATTAGGCCTTAAACATTGATTTTTTGGCTGGAATACTTAAGATTTTACTCCCTGACAGAATTAAAACATTTCATAAAGAAGAATCTGGTAATCTCTGGCAGTTTACATTCTTTCTATGTTGCTATGCCAAATTTTCAAAACAAAATCTTATGGTTCTCTAAACATACTGTTATCTAGGAGACACACTAGTTAATATAAGGAGCCATGCTTCTCGGCACAGAAACAAAAGGTACATTGGTGCCTTTTCTGCATGTTTGCTTTTTGTATTTTTGCTTGCTCTGTCCACAGATATCTCCCATGCCTTCACAGAGATGTGTCAGGAGGTTTATCTCTTGCTTTTTATGAGAACTTGTAAACACACTAATATTCTGAGATTATGATACGTGACTTAAAAAGTAATTTTTGCTGTTGTTGTTGCCTTTAGGCAAACTAAACTCAAGGCCATCTTTTAGCTGGGGAACTCAAACCTAAATACAGAATTTTCTGGCTGTGATCCAACAGGCTTCTTAAAAGAGTTAAACTCGTGTGCCAAAACAAAGCGCAGCGCGGAGCCTGGAGTCACGAGAAGGAGGGACGGCACTGAGCAATGCCGACTGCACAAGCTGCTGGCACTTGCGTGTCAAGCGGGGCGACGTTTGCCCATTACTTTACCCATTAGCCAGCGAGCGCGATAGATATTATGGCATCAGGAGAAACAAATATCTATATCTATCGATACATATCTATATACACACATGCACAAACATACACGTGTGTGTGTGTGTGTGTCCATGTGTATACGTGCATGTATGCGTATACACGTATTCCCCCAGTAAAGGGAGAAATAAGCTACTTTTTTTCTACCCCGTTTGTTGAACGGACAGAAACGTGTTTAACGTCGCTTTTCGTTTGCTCTCTCTGGCAAGCACAGAACGCCAGCAATCGGTGCTGAGTACGGCTCGGGCTACCGGGACATCGGCAGCACGAGTTATCCCGCCGGACGCGCGGAGGAAGGTCTCAAGAACACTTCGCT
>VZTB01006522.1:17935-38600 GCA_013397245.1 Thryothorus ludovicianus
CCCCGGGGACCCTCTGCCACCCCCCGGGGTCCCTCTGTCGCCCCCCGGGTTCCGTCCGCCGCCCGCCCCCCGGGCTCCGCTCCCGCGCACGGCTCCGTCTGTCACCCCCGGGGCTCCGCTGCCGCCGCCGGGCTGGCCGCGCTTGCCCTGCCCTCTCCTGGGGCCTCGCAGCCGTCCAGGTGCCCCTCCTAACAGGTACCGAAAGAAGGGCCCAAGGACTTGGTACTTTGTTAGGCTAGCTGATAACAGTCCAGTGTGTACAAGCTCCTGCTCTAAACGTTAAATAGACTTACCTGAAAAGCTTAAATAACTGGGTTTGAGTCTGCCTCTTAGATACAGTAATACCTTAAAACACATTGTTATTTTAAATAGCCATAGCACTAAACCCAGCTAGCAGGTAAAACTTCTGAGAACTGCTCCCTTCCCACCTCTGTCTAATGGGCCATGGTGAAAGCCCTTGTGGAAGTATTCTACTATCTGCTGAGTGTGCATATTTATGGAAGAAAACTTGTTGGAAACCTACTAGTTGCCACTTTTCACTGCATGACTTTTAAAAAATATTTTTTCTAAATAACACCAGAAATCTAAAATTCTTCTGACACGTTGGAAGCAAATTCTCCCAAAAATGAATGTTGCCATCATTGTTCCAATTCATTATGAATGTGGGAGTCATTGCCTTACAATCATTGTCTAGCAAACTCTCTCAAGCTGTGGACAGATGCAAAAGGCAGGGCCAATGCCCTGATAGGACACTTAGCTCTACTGCTGAATCCTCCTCTCTCTTCCTCCCTCCTTTTGTTTGTCTGCAGTTTGTGAGTCTTTCTGAAGAAGTGATGTTGCTGGGATAACACAAAGGTTGTAGTATGGTTCCTGTCAGTATTGAAATGGTGAGGGTGGATGACTTCAAGCTAAAGAACTGTAAAATTACAGTTTATTTAATTCCAGTCTCTTTTAATAGTTCATAATTCTTTTAGCTGTAGTTAGTTTTGTTAAATGTGCTTATTACGACCAACAGAACTAGTACCATTGTATATTGTTTTAATTCTACTAAAAGCAAAAGAAGCAGGAAGGCAGCTAGAACATTTCTTTCAAAATCAAAAGCACCAAGAACAACTGCAAAATAAAAGTGGAACAACAATCAGTATCCTCAGCTGTGATTATCAGGTAAATGAAACAGAGTGGAAGTACTACAAGCAATCTGAGTATTCACCATTCATTCTATTTGAAAATAATTTTTCTGTTGTCTTTTTTTTTACAAAAATATGACTGGTTTTCCAGCCTGTTTTTGGCTGTTGTTTAAGGAACAGCAGAGAGACAGATACATTCCAGAGTTCCTGGCATGCTGAAAAATGTTGTTGAGCTGAGGGAGTGCTAGAGGGAGGAGGCAGCTCCTTATTTGAGACTGGAGGGGCAGTGATTCATGAAAAGCAGACTTCACTCCCCTGTGAGCCTGAGCTGTCTGTCCCAGTCTGTTATGCCAAGTTTGAAGCCTCTGGCCAGCCCTGAAATCACAGGGGTTCAGAGTCTGCATATGACTACCTTTAGCCCTGTGCCGAGTGCTGTTTAGTCAAAGCAGGGAACTGACAACAGTATTTTTCCATCAATAATATCCTTCTTCTAAACACATATTATCAAAAGAATACAAGCATGATGATTAAGTTGCTAAGGCAGAGTATCTCTCATAGAACTACGTTGTTCGCTATTGTTATGTTTCTTAAGCAAGCTTCTTTTTTCATCAAGGAACGGTGCATTTAATTTCATATGCTCTTGATAGTGTAAAGCTTTCCAGACCTTGCTCTAGGCCTGTCAGTGATCTTAATGGATGCAGGAACAAACATCTTCACAAAACACCATTTCATAATTGCATTAAAGCTTAAAAGGGGAGAAAATGTGCAGATGAGACATGTATGTATGGTAGCATTTTACAGAGAAGGTCAAAGATCAGAGACTGCAGAGAAGGATACACTCCTCCATAAATCTTGTACAATTTTTTTTCCCAAATTGATAAAAAGAAGTGTCTCCTGGATGAAAGAGAGCATGTCTACTTTAATGAAAGCAAAAGATGTTGAACATAAACATTTTTGAAAAAATGGATAATGTGAAATATGCCAGAACTCCAAACTGGAATGCTGTTATGCTTATTTCCGTTGTGTAAGACAGAAATAACTAAGAACAATTTATTCAGAGACCTCTTGCTCTGAGAGAAAATACATACATACAAAGGAAGAACAACCTGCTGCAAATATTCACAGGAATACAAATTTGTATTCCTATGAAGATATAATTTGGCTTACTCCAAAACAGATACAAATTTAAGACACACCTCTCTCTGCTCTTACAGACCCATGCTTTTGCATCACACAAAAGAATTGCAGACAATACAGGATGATGTATTTAAAATATTTATTTGAAATTATGAAATGTATTTCATAACCTCTGCCAGTGCCAGATGGAAAAGTAGTCATAAGGTTAAGTCCAAGTGTTTAAAATTGTGACTTTTCAAGGTGAATTTTAACACAAAATTGTCATACAGTACTGGAAGCTTTAAAACAGTGCTGAGAAGTCTTGGATTGAAAGTCAGTGTTGATCTGCTGAAGGCAAGAATCCAAAGTTCTTCCTGAACAAAATCAGATTTCTTACTTTAGTGCACCTTGAACAGTGATTTTCAAAATATATTAGCAAGATTGTTTGATGAGACAATAATAAGCTCCAGGATTTTTCACAATCAGTCTCAGTTGTGTTTTAGTTTTTATTATCTTGTACTCAATGGAAATAGCTCTTTTGTATTAATCTCTAGTGTCAGGTAGTTCATTCTATGCTCCAATTTTCTACATAAGGTTTCAGAAAGACACAACAGAACCAGTGGAATTCACTGGAGAACTGTTCTTGTAGAGCACAAATTTTAAAAAAGTATATATTACATCAGTGTCATATGTCGATAATCTGGGGTTTGTTTGAGAAATTCACTGTTTTAACTCCTGCCAGCTGCAAAACTGTATTAATGGGAACGTGATCCAGCCTGTTTTTATCAAGGTGCAAAAAATGCACTTCATTGCCTGGAATGAGAATAAGATGTAAATTATTGAATAATATATTTATTTATTCAAAGATGTAAGTGAATTGAAGCAGCATTCTGACTTCCTACCAGTTATCATACAAATGTGTACTAGTTCTGTAGACTGCACAATATACTGTATTTTAAACAATGGTAAAAGATTTTTAATTATGTTAAAGAAGCTAGGAACACTAAGACACATAACTAGTTTAAATCTGCTGTAACATGAAGTTTTCTAATAATATGTTGACTGTCATGGTGCAATTCCCCCTTCATGCTCTGTCTCTCTACTAAAAGCACATTATATGCCTCAAATCAAATGTGAAAGCAGAATGTAGGTAAATATCCAAACATGGAGGCAGTTGCTCCATCAACACTCAACCAATTTCTGCAGGACTGTGATCAGCTTTATGCCACTTCTGTGGGAGATGGTACTACACAACGACACTTTGCAGATTTTGTCATGTGATAGAAATCACACAGTTCAACACCAGACTGTCTCCTTGGGACAGCTGGCGAAATGGCAGCAAATAGCTGAAGGAGACAGTTCTAACTTTCACACAAAACAAGGCAGCTCACCTGGGCCTATAATCAAAGCTCCTCCCTGCTGAGCAGGGTCACCTTGAAAATCAAAAGCTGGGCCAGTCATTGCTCTCCATATACTCCTAATGCTTCCCAGAAGTATGTTTGATTTCACGTGAGGGCTCCGAACTAAACAAAACCACAAAACACTTGTTATCTAGACATATGAAAGTATATAAGAACAACAACAATGAATAAAAATGAACAGCTGCTATGAATAGTTTAGAGATTCCTGATTACCAGTGTTTTCACAAAATATAGCCTACAAGAGACAGTCTGGTGGGAAACTCACTTTCTCTTTACATTGTGATCACACTATTTTATCCGACCATTTTTGTTTTGTGAAAGTCTAAATAAGGTGAGAAAATTATTCTTACCTGATACTTTATTACTTTCACCTCTTTTCATGCCAAGTATTTTATAAAGTTCCCTTTGTGGATCTACGTACATTTCATGTGTATACCCAGTTAAACTGCAAAAGGGCTGCAAAATATAGGTATACACAGAGACAGACACAGAAAAAGAAAGTAATATTTGTAAGATTAAGGCAGTAACTAGTTAGGGTCTGCTGGCAACAGCAAAAATACTGACACACTGCCAGCTCCACTCCCCCCCCCATCTGAAAATTGTGTATTTGTTAGTTATGTTAAAGTGGAAAAATTTTCAGCTTCAAAGCTTCTATTAAAAAAAAAGCTTCCAGTGAACTCAAGAAAAGATGTTTCCTTAGCAACCCCTGGTGGTTTTTAAATGGCAAGTTTTAATTATTTGCTTTAGTCATGTATTACTATTAGAATTGCCTCATGAATACTATCCTGTTTTATTGCTGTTGCAAAAGACAATCTTTTCATGCAAACCAAATCCCTCTATACAGACCATTAAGACATAGAGGCTACCTTGTATTTAATGACTACTTTATTTACCTTGATGTGATGATATGATGACTGTCCAATAACTATAAGCCTCACATTTGATTCCTAGAACAGAACATGAGTATTGAAGCTGTAAAGAGGAACTGAGTGTTTCTATATGAGCTCAAAGCATTAAAAGAATCTGGTGTCCCAGTTAGTGATCACAGTGCACTGACTTAAAATTATTTGAAGTTAACTTAACTTCCATGTTTGCAGACTGCACTTTTGTATAACATCCACAGTTAGCAGCTACATTAATTTATTAGTGAAAAAAATTATTTTTAAAGATAACTTTTAAATTACCATTGTGTAAACTTTGAGTTTCCTGTAGCATTAGGAGGATTATCTTTTCAATTGATAGTGACATGCTATGATTTTGGAAACTCAAAATTTTCACTCAGTTGTGCCTACATCTAAAGCAACAGCACAAAAATGATGTTGCCCAAACAGCTGTGATTTACATGTAAGGACTCATTGATAGATATAACTTGCATTCACATGCACTGCTGTCTTTTGCAGGTGCAGCCTTAGGTCTGAGTCTAAAATAGAGCCCAAAAATGAAGTTCATTTAGATATCAGTAAAAACAGCTAATAAATAGAAGGTTACTTTATTATATATTTGCCTTTCCCATATAGAATTTCCCATATCAAATAATTTTGTTATGAAAATAAGCCCTCCTAAAACCAGAATACTTGCACTAAGAAAAGCATGGGCATTTTTGACTCTCTATACACATTTATTTGAGGACACAAATTAGGAAAATGTCCTTTTGAGTAACACTGATCAAACAGTTGAGAAATATCTGTCCTGAGAAGGGAAGCTGACAAAGAAATTGCCCCTTTTTGTTCTCAAATTCCTAGTCCATCTCAGATGGATTTAGACGGAGTTGCTGTCAGCAATGACCTGTGTCTGTCATTGGCTATGCTGCTGTTGGGAATAAAGTATGACAGAATTTCAATCAGCAGTCTAGAAGAGACAGATTGACCTTCCACATTTAGCAGGAGATCATTGTCTTCTCTGGTGTCTCCTACCACCCAAAAAATACAAGTCAATAGCAACCCCTGCCCACTCTACTTCTCTTTTCTGTCACTGTCATTCCTGTTTGTGCAGCTGCCTTGGAGAGCAGGACACACTACTAATGCAGCTTACAAATCACCATAGAGAAAGACACTATTTTTAATCCAGATCACTTTTCTGACTTGTTCCTTGCACAACCATCAGTTCGTCCTACTAGCATAATGGAAAGGGCAGTAGTCAGCAGTCAGAAGACAGCTGTCTAGGGTACTACTAATACTGAAAGAAATGCCTGTCAGACATTGTCTAACTGTTCTGAGCACAACAGTAAAAAGAGCACCAAGCTAATAGGGCAGGGAAAAATAATACTGTTGCAACAGAGCATGTAGTGCCATAAATCCTTTCCTGTGTCTCCTAGGCAGATTCATTATTGCTATTGTGGCAAACAATGAAAGCGCTCCTCCTGGGGTTTTTATTTTTGTTATTGTTATTTTTTTGGGGGGGGGTTTGGTTTTTTTTAGGTTTTTTGTGGTTTTGTTTTTTTTTTTTTTTGTATTCCTAGAAGCCTTATGTAAGCCTCTAGCTGGAAGTAACAGATATGCTTGATTGCAGCCGCAAACACATTAAGGGCAGAGTACTTACTTGTAAAAATGCCTTGGGGACTTTTGCCAGATCTTCTACGTACTCCTTACAGGTGTAACACAGAAAATTCTGCAACATACCCAACTGAACGTGTCAGAAACAGATATAATTGCATGGCTATGAAGCAGCAGACTTTGGGCACACACCACTTTGGAGGTGATCAGGAACAAGGAATGGGAAAGATTCCAGCCACCAAATTTGGTTTAGGATACTGTTTTAATCCAAGCCTGAACAAGAACCCTGGGCCTGCAGCCTTGCAAATAGTTTTACTTCTAGATATTTTAGGAATGTGATCACTGTCTCGACAGCTGGGATATCAAGGAACACGATACTTGTTTCCCTAAACACTAGGCTGGAGAAGTATTTCCTTTCTGGCGAAGAGTGTTTCACTTTACCAAGGAACGGGGGGGTCTCCCTTGTGCTCTCCTCCCCTCTGCTCCAGCCGGGCCCGAGCTGAGGCCCCGCACCCGCGCCCTCCCAGGGCCCCGCCGGCAGCCGGGCCGGGCCCGCCGCGGCCCCTGCTCACCCGCACGAACAGCACGATCGCTCTCTGCTCCGCGTACAGGGCCTGGAAGGGGACGCTCCTCCCGTCCGCGCCCAGCACCAGGCAGTGGGCGGCCTCCCGTAGCTGCTCCTGCTCCGGCCGCCGCCCGCAGCCCCGCGCCCGCCGGACCTGCTGCGTGACCGGGGGCGCCGGCGGCCCGGCCATGGCAGCGCGGAGAGCAAAGGCGGAGCTGGGGCGGAAAGGCGCGGGGCGTTGTGCGACGGCGAGGAAGCGACGGCGCGGGGACGGAGCGGAGCGGTTCGTTCCCGTCCGTGGGAGCGACCTCAGGCAGCCGCGCCGCGGCCCAGGAGGAGCAGGGGGTTGGGATGGAGACAGCGATCAACCTGCTGCGCGTCCGTCAGCCAGAGCCGGGGTGCAGTTCGTGCCCCCGAAACACAGGAGAGTCACCCGGAGCTTCCCGGGAATGGTGTGCCGGCAGGAGCAAGTGGCATGGTCATACGGCCTCGAGGTCGGCGTTCGCTTTGCGGGAGGCCGCAGCCCGGCAGAGGGCCGTGAGCCAGACAGAAAACTGCTCTCTGGTTTTGTCTGAGACAAAACCCACACCAAACCCGGTGCCCCCGTTCGTGCAAAAGCAGAGCTTCACGGTGTCTTGACAGCTGAATAGCAGAAGATCCTCGAGTGCACGCAGAAATGAGTGAACAGTTCTTAAAATAGGAAAAACACCAAGCCATTGAAGACTATTGTAGTCTTTTAGATTGTTGTGTCAGCTGAAAGCTTATGAAGATGAGAGTACTTTTCTTAGTAGGCAGAGGAAAAAGAAACAATATCAGAGAGAACAGGACTTAGGGGATCTCCAAAAATTATTCTGCTTTGTGAAACTCTCTGATTACATATTAATTCCAAAGCTTCTCTTGGCAGACTGTCTCAGGGTCTGTATGTTAATATGATTCAAACTTGCATCCCTGTGCTTTGGGCTAAGCCACTGTTTTTATATTACCAGGAGTGAGCACATAAAACAGGTTGTCTTGCAGTCCAGTATGTCCTCACGAAGACTTTGATTTAAAACGTGATAAATTCAAATTAGTAAAGATTAATAAAGAACTTCATAAAATTGTAAAACTTAAAATTCTCCTAAATACAGTTGAACCCAATGATTTTAAATGACTTTTCCAACATAAGTGATTCTATGATTCTGAAAGTATTCCCCATTGTTGTTTTCATCAGGCTTCCTTGTTCAGTTACCAGTGTGCTGTCCAACACATTTATTACACTGGCAGTTCATAAACCAAGCTCTGCATCGAGCAACAGCGCCCTGCATCTCCCTCAGCATCTCCTCACATTCCCCTGATGGGAATGTGCTGCCTACCCTTGACTACTGCAGGACATAGCAAAGCAGAGGGCTGACAGCTTTTGGAAGGCTTTGGTTTTCATCTTGAAGCTGAAGTGGATAGGCCGTAACCTTGTTGTGTTAAGCTTGCAGTAAAACTGGGAAGCATTGGGCAGGACTCAGGGGCACAGCTCAGGACTTTATCATCAGTAGAGCTTAAACCAGGGCCTTTGCCACTGCATCTGGAAATCAGAAATGTCAGTCATATCCCTGCAGGGGATCTGCTGCTGCAGCCTCTGAGTGGGAGTGAATATCAAGATGAGATGGCTGATGAAAAGGATTGGGCACAATCTCAGAGTACATTGCCCTGGGTCAGTCTGCACATAGCTGACCTTGTGCACCCAGAGAGCTTGTTCTTCCTTGATTTGAAATTAAATCTTCTGAGGAGCCCAAGAGAGGCGCTCTGCCTGTCTGGGAGAGGTGCTAATCAGTCCTACTAGGCCAATGAAGACTGCCGGCAGACTTAGCTTTAGTTCCATAATTTGGCCTCCTTAAAATAGCTGAAGAAGCACATCCTTAACAGCTGGTTTCGGTAGTATACTAGTGAGCAACAGCAACTTGTATACTTCTTGTATACAGCTTGTAACCTTTTTCTGAGGTATTTGCTAAAGCATTCTCTAAAGCACCTAAAGCAGTATGTTTCTAACATACTGCTGTAGAGAATCTTAAGTGTTGCGAGAATACAAATTTCCGTCACCCCTACTTTTATAGAGAAAGAACAAAAGCGAAGGTGATTGTACTCTGACATGTTCTCTGAAAGAGGAAACACTCAAAATTAGAAGTCACTTTTTGAAAGCTGAAGCTTAAAGTCTCTCTTTATGTGCTTAACTTAAAAAAAGTGCAGGCATATCTATCTCCTAGATAGAAAGAAAGAAAGAATCCATATATTCTGATACTTTGGACAGTACTAATTGTCAAAGTGTGCAGTCTATTAAAACCACATAATTTTTCAGTGTGTGCTGTGAATAGGGAAATTTCAATTTCTTTTCCTTCCCCTCTTTTCTTTGTAGCTCACCAATATAAAAATATGGAAGACTTAAAAAACCACATATGTCAGAATGGTGCATTTTTCATTGTCCTAAGGAGAATCAATCAGTGCATTTACATTATTAATTTTGATTCAGGATGCAAGTCACTCGCTTCACTGAAGTGCAATTTACAGTTGTAGAGAGAAACTTAGCTAATATTTAATTAATCAAGGGTTGGGTTACTTTGTATAGTGGAAAAGAAATTCAAATTCCTACCATTTCAAGAGGGAAAACAGTAATTACGCAAAGATGGTGGTTAATTTATTTGTTCTGTAATGACTAGTGAAACAAAATACCAGCTGTAATTATGCAACCTTAATTCCTTTATACATGGAAGCAGAACAAAATATTTGACAAGAGAGGTGTGGCCTGTATCAATACCATAAATGCACCACCTAAAGTATATGGTGTTTATTTGTAAAGCAACATGTTATTATCAATTTACTACATGATGTACTGTTTGTTTAACACAGGGATATTTGTTCTTGTTAATCTAATATTGTTTAGCTAGAGATAACAAGGTTATTACTTATCAACAAAAATAAATTAGTGTTTACAATTCCTGGGAAAAACATCTTGCTTAACACCAGCTAAGAATCACTTGTTTTTTGAATTGTTGTTGTAATTACAAAGGAGTAAAAATGTGTACTGTCCTGTAGATAAGACAGATTTTTCTCTATGAGGGTGGTAAGAGAAGTAGCCCAGAGAAGTTGTGGATTCTCTGTCTCTGATAGTGCTCAAGACCTGGTTGAATGGAACTTGAAGCAGCCTGTCGCAGGAGAAGATTCCCTTCCCATGGCAGGGAGGTAGAACTGGATGATCTTTAAAGTCCTTCGAACTCAAACTATTTTATGATTCTATTATAAGAGCCTTTTACCTTTATGTCTGCCTTTCATTGTTCTCTTAGTGTCATGATATCCTGAGGGTGTGCTTGAATAGCATCATGGAGTGATTCTTCTGACCAGTAAGGACAGAAATTTCCACCTTGAAAGTAATTTTGCAGGTAGTGGGTTCATCTCCAGTTTTGGTACCTGCTGTGTGTTCTCATGCCAGTGTTATCTCTTATTACTTATTCCTGCTTTGTGTTTTGGGGTTATTTTTTTGTTTGTTGGTTTTGTGTGTGTCATTTTTGTTTTGTTTGGTTTGTGTTTCTCTATTCTTGTTTGTTGAGGAGAGGTTGATTGTTTTTTTTCCCTGAAAGGGTAATTATTACCATTTCAAAGCTTGCCTAAATTTTGCTTTTTGGCTCCCTTTAAAAGTTCAAGATTATTTACCAGAATAAAGGGCCTCGTAAGTCTGGCTGGAGAATCAGAGTTGCAGTGTGTATATCATATTGACTAACTGTTGTTTCACAACACAGATAATAGAAATGTAATTTAAAATTTACTTAAATAGTTCAGAGATTATAATGACATATGGAGAGAAAATATTTTTCCTGTTATATCTGATATATTTAGTTTTCTAAAGCCTACACAGACAGCAGTAGTACAAATTTTACTACACAATAAAATAACACTATTAGGTGAAATATGCACATTTTATTTAATGTAGTCTCAAGGTACAAAGAGAACTTCTAATGCAATTCGTAAGAACTCCCTGAATTTGATATATTTCTGTTTTGCAGCTACTTACTCTCTGTGCTGCAAATGAGAAACAGAGATGACCATCTATGTGTCAAGAACAGTAAATGATGTGTGAAGATGCTGTTCATTTACTCTAAGTGCCAACGATTTGCATCTTTTTAAAAAGAAATAAGAGCTAGCAAAATACTACCTAAATAGATGAGACATGTCAAAAAGCAAATAAAAAATATGCTATAATCCAGACTGGCCAAACGGAATTGTCTTGTATCTTGTTAGCAATAAGGCTCTTAGAAAGTAAGCCAATTATCACTAGTGTAAACCAGATGAGAAGATTAAGAAATAAAGAATGTGAAACAAAGCAGAGGTGATTTCATGGAGGATTCAGGGAAAATTGAGCCTTACTTAAGACCGGTATCTTGCAAGAGAAAAAAATCTTTCTTGAAAATTTTAGATACTGTTCCTTCTTTAACTTCTATCACTCTGTCCAGCTATCACTCTGTTTTTCGCTTATGTGGAAAAGTGTGTAGTGAGAAGATTGTGGTTCCCAGCTACTATTTCCTTTTTCTATGTTCATGGAGAGTTGGATATATACTTAGTAGTAGATTAAGTTCAAATGGCTCTTTTATTTGTAACAACATTGATATTTAGCTATTTAAAAATAATTTAGGAAAATTCCCTTCTTGAGACCAATGGATGTTGTAATATTTTCACTGGAGGCTAATAGCTTGTGCTAATTATAATGCTTGAACCAGATCTCATTTATTTCTTGATATATAATTAAGAGTAGTAACACTTTAGCATCAGACATATCTCTTAAGCCTCTTTGCTAGAGGGATCAAATAGAAACGCAGGCCAGTTCTCATAAAGAGCTAGATTTGATTTTTTCTCAAGCTTGCTTGACTGCTTGTATCCTAAGGACTACTTATCCATGGCCTGTGTCCACTGTCCTGTTTTACAAAACGGCTGAAAAGTGTTACCTCTTTTAATATTGACTGAGGTGGTGTTTGTGCCAAAGTCTGATGAAGTAAGCCAGAGTTTTAATTTAGTGGGTACTACCTTAAGAAATTATTTAAGTAAGAAAAGGTGTCCAAAGATAAAGTGTCTAATGGCCATGTGAACATTTCATCAGAAGCTTTAGACATTATAACTTTCCAGCTGGATCTCCTAAGAGGGCCTTTAAAATCCTCTCCAGTGGAAATAATGTGTTTGGTTTGTTAACAATGAAAGCTTCTACTACAGCCAGTAAAATTCATGCCAGAGCTGAGATGGAGGGCCTGGCCCTGAAAGCCTTTTCGATCTGGAGTTCATGTGGATGCTGGCATGAATCCTACACTTGGTGCTTTGAGAGATGATTGTTGGCTTAAGGCTCAAAAATATGATCCCTTCTGTATCTTCAAGAAAGCTGTTTTTTCTTCTGTTGTTTGCACTATAATTATGTTATTTACTTCAAGAAAAATGTCAATCTGCACCAGATTTTTATTTCTTTATGAAGTAATTTATTCTTTTCCTATTTTTCAATTGCTATTTTCAATTATCTTTTTAATATATTTCTAATGCAGTCATTTGTTTATGCACAAAGCTAGCAGTTAAATTGAAGATTAAAATAAAAAGGCAAATATAGATACATTGACTATACTTTAGTCGGAAACAACCATAAATTAACATATATTAACATATCAGCTAAACCACAAATTCTTTAACTGAAATGTCTGTAAATATAAAACAAGTGTAATCTTTCTTTCCATATTGGTGAAAGGCCATTCAAATTAATTCAAATTTATGTACTGTTGTTTCATTACACTATCATCTTTCATGTTGTAAGTTAGAATGTGCAATGTCCTTCTGTCTGCAACCTAAGATTTCACGTGTAAAAGCTGAAGAATGAAGTGCATAAAACCAAAATCTGCTAAAAAAAAAAAAAGAAAATAATAGGAAAGGAATGAAAATCCCCTCTGAGCTCTATTTCTTTTTTATTATTTTTCTCACCATTCCTCTATAAAATGTTTGCAACAATTTTAACTTCCTTTTCTTGATGCTGATGTTTATGCATCAATCATTTGTTAAATGTAGCTACTGCCATTTCTGCATAGTACATGAGTCAGGTTTTTTTTCAAAGTGAATTTACTTGTGTTCTCTCTAGAGAATGATCAACAGGCTCTGTTTAAAAATTTTCATTAGGTACTTTAACATTCAAGCTGTGGCCCTGCTATGGTTTCCAGTGTCTTGACATAGAACCCTAGAGATTTCAGTATCAGTTTTATCATACAAATAATTTAGCTAGGTCTCATAAAAATCAATCTGCAAAACATATGTGTTTCTGTGTTGCGGCTATCATTAATTCTACAAAGGGGAATCCTTTAAAGAAGTAATAGTTGTTGTTTGAAAATATCAGAAGAGAGAAAATATCTGTCTTACAGTCCAAATGGGATCAACTCAACTGCGTCTGGAATTGTTGCACAAACAGGAATCTCTTCTTGCTACCGTAATTTGTGTGTCCCTTTCTGAGTAGTAATTGCTGTGTTGTTTTTCTTAAATGAAAAAGCCTGTATGACAGAAAAGAATGAATCAGAATTGAAGAATTCTTATTCCTTCCTACTGCTTAATGGACTGCTAATTGCTAAAGCTGGTGAATCTAGGCAGGGATTGTTTTTATGTTTTTATTTATTTAAACAAATTTGTAAAATAAATTCTGATTGTCTTAGTGTATGGACATATTTACCTTACTCTAAAAATGACTTCAAGAAGTATGGTCTTCTTGAAAATGCNGTGTCTGCTTTGAAATGCTGCTGCTATGGCCTGTCCTCCATGTCTTATGGCAATGATTTTTCCATAAAAGCCTTGATAAAGTACTATTGAAAAATCATACTTTTTAGTTTCTTCCTTGTATATCTTTGTATCTATATTCTAAACATGTCATTGTAATTCAGCCTCTGTTTTTGTCAATGTAATAAGGAGTTTGTTCACACTTGAATATTAATTCTGCCTAAAGTAGATGTAAATTTAATTTCTGTAGCTATTGCTGGATAACTCCACTTGTGGTTTTGCTTATTTGAACTCTGCTTATCTGAAATAACTTTTAAATAATGAGACTAAATCAGAATTAGGAATGATTCTCTCAGAAAAGACATGTAAAAACATGAGGATGTTCAGAATACCTATAACTCATATTGTAGACAAGCTGTGAGAAGTCTTCAGTGGGGCATGCTTGTAGCTTTGTTTGGAAATTTCAGGTGATAAAAATATCTTAAAGTATCTGTTTTTATCTCTTATGTCACTTATTTTTATCTAATTTGAAATTTACTGAAGAATTCTGCTTTCTTTGAAGGAAACTGGTGACAATCTTCTCTTTATTGGATTCCCGTTGCAGAGAAAAAGAGCATTAAGAGCAGGGAGTCAACAGCTGGCTTCCTGAATGGTGGATAGGCCAGTCTTTACACAAAGAGGATTATACAGTATGTCAGCAGTTTTCCACACAAATTCATATAGTTTATGTAATCCAAGAAAGAATTTTTGCCTTCCTCAAGTTGTTAGAAAGAGGTGTCACATAAAGTGGAAGAGCTATCTGCTGTGGGTATGAAAATTCCATTTTCCTGGATGTACTATCTGCTTCTGCACATTTTTGAGGCACTCATGGGGTCAGAACAGTGGTTTGTTTTTAAGCATAGCATGCCATAGTAAGAACTTGGAAGGCTTGTAAAAGATGGAGAGGATGGGAAAATAGTGTGTCATGAGTGTGGGAGTCTCTGTTACTACTTCTGACTGCTTCAATAACATGTCAATCTGGAATCACAAGCTTTAACTAGAAAGTTGCTGGTTCTGCTTCTGTGACAACCAGAAGCTTGAAAATAATGACCACGAATGTAAAATTCCAAATTCTGCTTAGAAAGAATCACCAATGTGACCTTTGAAGAATCACCTTTGAAAAGATTCTATATCAAAAGCAACCTTTACTTAAAACTGGCAATATTGAAGCTATTGGTTCTTAATGCTTTCTGTAAATGCTGAAATGTCTAGCTTGTCCCACTTCAAATTAACAGTGCATGGCTTGTATTTCTAGGTGGAAATGTGGTTGTACCACTCTTCTCAAGTCTGAGTGAAATAAAAGCTCTTTTCTCATTGAAGCTGTGGCATGACCTTGTCAAGCACTTCTTGATGTGTAGGGTTCTAAAAGTGCACACAACTACAGCACAGCAGTTGAAGACAAGAGGCAAAGGAGTGTAGAGTATTTAAACAAAAATGCAGTGGAAAATATAGTTTGACAGAATGCAATTGCAAAAATGTGATTTAGTCAGAACTCTAGGGAAAACCTTGTTCACAGTGCAGTGGAGCTCTCTGAGGACCATAAATACTTCAGATGTAAGTTTAATACTGCTTCCAAAACACAGTAAAACTGATAATTCAGCCTGGCACCATGTTGGCATATTATTTAATACTGCATATAAGAGGTAAGAATGCTACCTATGAAGTCATTAGTGTTAATGCCTGGTACCTAACTTAGAAACAGGTGCTATTTGACAGTTGCTTGTTACCTTAAAAAGAAGAAATCATACAACATATATTTTGTGTGACTTACGCATAACAAACTTTCAGATTTAATAGTCTTTCAGAAGATTGGAGTATATAGAAGCATTTGGAGGAAACAAGTATTTGTGAAACTCTTAATTGGAGGCCTGAAACAAACCTATTATTTCTGAGTGTGCAGAAAGAGCCAATGGGGCATCCACCTTTCATATACCTCTCGCATGATCTCTTGTAAGATTGTCTTGAGCTGGTGGAATTCCATTCAGGGGCCCATTCATAAGCAAAACAGTCACAATCTGGGGAGATGGAGTTAAGAGTTTTGCACCTAATATTTTCTTTCTGTCAATATCTTTTCTTGTTTTCCTCTGCCCCAGTGTGGTTTATGCATGGGTAAACATCTCTATGGGAAATTTCTGCCCTGGCATATGTTCTCTGTGAGTCATAGTCCCTTTGGAAATGTCTCTCTACTGGTAGTGATCATCTACGTACAGCCTGTAGCTCTTCAGGTGTGTCCCTATTCTAGTGTGTGTCACTAGTGGACCACAGTCCCTTCAGAACACCTCCTCTGCATATGGAAAACCTCTGAAGAGCACATCTCCATCCATGCCATCAACAATATCCCCATCATATGTCTTCCCTGTTCATCTTTTCCTATCTGCTGTCACATTTTATAAACATATCTAACAGAGGCACCATGTGTTTGTTTGGAATTTTGATGCGAGACATGGGTATTGCAGAGCCAGTTGGACACAGTTGTGACTACACAGCGTAGCTCTTGAATTCCTTCCTGCAGGGCACCCTTGCAACATTGCAGGGTACAGAAACCTTCATATTTGTGCCCAAAACCAACTGGATACGGTGTGTAGCATGCCCCTGCACGAAGAACTTTTATTGCGTGGATTCCAAAGTCATCCCAGGGTGGTTCAAGTTCTACCTAAATAGTAAAATCTGTTTTGTTTTATTTATTCTGTAGCAGTGTCTTGTTACTTGATATCTATGAAATACTTAAAACTCTAACAGAAATCAAGCACATTTGTTGTTTGTTAATAGAAATGTCTCTTTGAAAATGGCTCCTCTTGACGTTAGGATGTTAGAGTGTCCACTGGACAAAACAGTTGAAAACAGAGGAGAAAAATTAAATGGAATTGGAAGTGAGTCTATTCAGAAATTATATGTGATAATGAAATGTTCATGACACTGATTTTCTTTGAGGAAATAAAATGCCTTCAATTACTTAAGATGAGTCTTGCAAAGCAATGGATTAATATGAAGACTGAGGAAATGCTGATCATCACTGGAGCAAAGATGTTGTAGCAAGGGATAGGTGTCAGCTTTATCTGGTGTAAAAGCTGCAGTTAATTTCCTTTTAATAAGCAAATACACTACCAGAAGCTGCTATGTTTTCCATGATTCTACATAGTCTCTTGTTTGACTTCTAGTATCCATTAAAGAGCCTTTAATTTTTTTCTTTTTTTTCATTACATTTACATCTTGATGCAAAAGATCAAAATGTAAATGCTGTTGTTAAAGGGCTGTGGGCAGATGAGAAAAGTTCTCCAATGAAGTCGTCTGACTGAAGTAAGCTAATGGCTGAAATAAAAATTAATTTAAACTGCAATTTGCAATGCTTGCCTGTTAGGAAAATCTATTTTGTGTGTATGTTACTGCTGACAGAATTTTATTAATAGAAAGGTTAAAAATTAAAGAAATCAGCAATAAAATGAGGATTTGAACATGCTTGGCTTAAATGTCCACTGGAAACACAAAGAGTTCAGGGTCCATTGTGAAGCATTCATTGAATGATCTAAAGATTTGAAAAATGCATAGGAACTGTGGTGATGACTGTGTTACATGAAGCAGAAATAAATATAATTACACTCATTTTAATTGTTAATTAGACATAAACATTTAAAAGGAAGGTGGAATCTTTTTTTCTGAATGCTGATCACAGTTAATAAGTGCAGATTTTTTTACAGCTGAAAGAGTCTGAAGACATCTGGGTGTCAACAATCATTAAATTTGGGACAAAAATAATCTCAACAAAATGACGATGATGCTGGCATTTGTTTTTCAATTCTTCTCGGCTAGAATGTTTTACTTTCTTGTTTGCTTCTCTAACAACATTATGGGTGGGGTCAAGTCTTACTTGTCAGGCTTGAGTTTAACTCATGTTGGGGCTCTTTTCTGTTGCTATGATTTAGTTTTTAAAATTGTAGGTGTTTTATTTCACAGAATATGCATATAGTTCCTTTTAGATAGGATCTTTTATAATACTTAATCTGGCTTCTGAATTGAACACTATTTTGAGTATTTTTGAAAGAAAATTAATTTGAAATACAAACGGCTGGAGAGAAATGAAAATTAAGTTCAGGTGGCATAATTTGGCTTTTTTATGAAAGATCATCCTAAAAATGTGTAATCCAGCCAAGAGTGGGCTGAGGACCTTTGTGTTTGCAAACGCTTTTAAATACAATTTCCTTTGAACAGCCCTTGGAGGGCTGTTCAGGTGACCGACAGACTGCACCTCTACAGACGAACCACTTGGTGTCAGGAAAGCATTGCCCAGCGCAGCTCAGGTGTTGAGATTTCTGTCAGGCTGGATGTTCTGTAATCTTATTTTTATCATGTGCCTTCAGTAAAAGGCTGGCCCTTCTGCTTCTTTATTCTTGCTTCTCTTTCTTTCTTGTTTTTCAGTCTTTAGGTTTTCTTGACCCCTCCCCATCATGCTCCTATAGTTTTTATCTTGCCCTTTAGCTGAATAATTTTTTTGATAAAACGCTTGTATAATGAAGTCCTGCTGGTAAAATAAAATCCTGTTGGAATACATTTGGCAGGAGTTGTGTGCAGGCAACACAGGCATTTCCTGGTTTGTTTTTTTCTGTTCTCAGAATTTTTTTCCAGAATTGCAGCTTGAAAGTATAAGTCTTTAAGCTCTGGCTTTAAAATTATTTGTTCAGGTTAGTACAAAAGTAGGTTATACATCTGCTCAAAAATTAACAAAAAATCCACATTATTTTAATTAGGGAAGAATATGCTATAAATTGAGTAAACATCAAGGAGAGCTAGGTAACGACCTGATTTTTTAAAAGGATTTAGATTAGTTGGCTCTCCCTTCCCTCCCTTCCCCAATACTTTGTTTCTAACCTTTGCACATGCATTCAGCAAGGTACTGATCCTCTCCATCCCTCCCATTTCATGAGTATTTTGCAAAGCCAAAGCAGCAACAATTTTAATATCTCTGTGCTGGAAAAGGCACAGGTCTTGTTCCTGCCAGTTTACCTGCCACTGTGTTTCTTTGAGCATGAAAGGATGAAAAAGAAAGTAAGGAATGGGCCTGATAAGCCAGGATGAGAATGTAATATAGAAATGTGGGTGCACTTCTAGCACTTCCTCTCTAGAAATATAGTGTGCTATATTTAATGTATCTCAAACTAAAACACACAGTTATATCTAACACTACTGTGTGAAGGTGTTTTAGAGTATCTAAAATCTAGCTGTATCCCTAGATTTAACATCTTGTGTTTGTGTTGGAAAAGTATTACAGCTTCTTTGGAGCCCTTGCTTCTCCTTCAGGCAGAGCAGAACTTACTCTGACACCAGGTAGGTTCTGGACATTCAGTAGTTACCAGGTGCACGTGTTTTTGTGGCAATATACTTGGTAGAGAATTCATGGTTCAGTTTTGTGCAAGTCGAGTGCCTGCTGCAACAAAAAGAGAAATACAGGTTGACTGTCTTTTCAAGGAAGCACTTATCAGAAGATATGTTTGCCTAATAATGAGTTAATTTTAGTCTGAGGTTTACTGGAGTGGTGGTTTGGGGAAGGTGTCTTCTGAGAGAATAGAGGCACAAAGCCAGGGTGGAGTAGATCCTATTGACTCTAGTTTGCTGCAGCCTAAAATGAGTACTGTCTGCATGCTTGTTCATTCAAGCCACAAGAAACCTTGTAAAAAAACCCAACAAACTCTTAAACAATAAAAAGGAAAATAATATGTTTTTGAGTTAATAAATGGAAGCTGTAGTAAACTCCAGAAGACAGATTCCTCAGACTCTATTTCTGATTGATGTATTAGCTGGGGTGTTTTTCAGAATATGGAAGAAAAAGATATATGCTAATGAAGATTGTATGTCATGAATGCAGTCTTTCTAGTTATGTAAACAGTTGGAGGTTTACATCACTTTGCTTCCTATTGCCTAGCTAAAGCTTCCTGATACTTTGGTTTTGTAATTCTTTGAAATCTGATGCAAATAGATTTAGAACACAAATAGGACATTACAAAACATTGCGGCTTATATGGAATTTCCATATACCACACTTTTAATGAAGCTTCCTATCCCTTTCCTTTATGATCCAATCAATCTCCTGAGCCTTTGACGTGGTATGCTAGTACATGACAGCTTTTCCTTTTTCCTAAATCAAAATTGGCCTGTGGGTATATCTTAACCATTTTGATGTTGAAACATCATTTTCTGTCCTCCAAGGCTATCAAAAATAGCCTTTCTTTCAAATCTGGAAAGAAAAATTCTTCATGAAACAAAGAAGAAGAAAAATGAATATATAAAACTACACTACAATTTGCACTTATGCTGTAACTACACTACAATTTACATATATGCTGTATCCCTGTTACCTCCCATACTCTTTACACATCCATTCTCATTTAGTTTTAAGTCATTAACATTCCACAAAGTGCAATGTATAATAGGGGTTGTGATGCTGATTCTGGGCAAGTGGCAGTGTGAACTTCAGCTCATTGTTTACTATTCATTTTACACATTTTGTAAAAAGCCAGAACATGTTTTTCAACTTCTCTGCACATCTGTGCACTGTTGCATGTGTGTTGTGAACCCTGATGGCCACTGAACAAGCTGGGCCAAATCTGCAGCTGGTTAAAATGTTAAAAATCTGGATGTATTATATACTTTGAAAGACAGACATAATCACTTTACACCACTGCTGTGGAAGGCAGATAAGAGGCCCACTGCTTGTTTTTGGCTGCTGTGATCCATTGATGGTCTGTGTTTAATGATATTACAGGCCTATCATTCAATTTGCAGTTTTCAAAGACTTATCTGATACTTTCCCTCGGAAGAAATCTAAAAAAAAAAAAAAGAAAAAAAAGAGAAAAGAANTCTGCTTTCAAAATGGATCTTTTGGCAGAGCCTCCTGGTCTCTATCATCTATGAGCACCTACTCTCTTCAGGAGTTTTTCTTGTCCTGCAGGTCAAAGCCTTAGATACTCTCAGATTTTCTTGGCTACAACACTGAGTTCTAGGTAAAGGTTTTGTATGACTGTGTATCAATATACATTGTCTTAGAAACTACAAGATCACATCTTACTGTGTATATTGTGCTCTATATCCTTGCTGTGTGCTAGAAATCCAACCTAGTTCTCAGGTGACAGGACATACCAGTGCATAAAGATATGTGACAGGTAGTCT
>VZTB01006522.1:38613-50969 GCA_013397245.1 Thryothorus ludovicianus
AAGATATGTGACAGGTAGTCTGATAAACTGATTTTGGTGTTCATTTGTCCTGAGTTATGTGGTTCTGGTTGTTTTTTTCTAATTTTCTTAGTCTATTTTACACTGCATCAATATGATTGTTCTTATAGCTATGGAAGTCTCAGGGTTAACTTTATACTGAGCTATATTCAAAGGAAACTGAGATGCACAAGAATGTTACAGGGATAAATGGGTTTTGTTTGTTCCTGTATGTCTACAGTCAACAGAATTTGTGCAAGTAAAGCATGTATGAGGTAAGATTCTCTACTTCATGGTCCATAGAATTTAGAATCAGAGTATTTCTGAACTAGCTGTAAGTAGGAAGAAAACTTTTGTGCCAGGTATCATTGATAACTAGTTCACTGAATGAGTGTAATGTATGGTGGTTGCAAGAGGTGCCGTGTAGATGTGCCAAAGACGTATTCTTTTTAGTTATAACTTTTGGAATTGGGGTAATATATTGAATCACCTTTTTACAGTGACTGGGAAAATAACCTAAGATATTTTTCTAACCTTTGCTACTATGGTTTGTAAGAATTGACATTTATAACACTTCACTGACATTATGTGACAGTATATTTATTCTTTTAATGATGTTGATAAGAAAATTGCTCAGTTCATAATGTTGTTGTTCATAATGTAGGTTGTTGATTGATCCTATCTGCCAACCCAATCTGTGACTGGAATTCTGAACATTTTTTCCTAGTTTCATTGGGACCATCCTGCTTAGTAGTAACGATTATTTTAAAGAAGGTATATATGGAAAAAACAATTATTTCCTCCTTGGGCAAAAATTGAGGAAAAACACTGCAATAAAAATTGGAGTGTAAAGCACTGAATTCATAGAAGTATATAATGCAAGCTGTAGTTGCTCTGTACAGAACTGCAATCAGTGGGTGTAAATTTGACTGTAAGTTTGTTGAAATTTGGTATGCTTGATATATCAAGTACATGTAATTACATGTGATTCTGGCATCTCTGTATATGGTTCCTCTTCTTTCTACTTATATGAAAGCAATTGAATAAACACTCAATAAGAACTTACTGATTGTAGGTGGTATGAAATGTAGCCTGCAAACCTTTCCTCACAGTCATTGCTCAAGTACAACTTCATGTCAGTCCAGAACTATGTTCTTTCTGCTTAGTGAACAGTCATACCCATGTTGTTGTTTTTACCAGTATACTACTGTAAACACCTGTAACATCCCTTCCTGACATCACTGATAACATAATCTTGCAGCAAAAATGACTGTTTGCATCCTTTTCTCTGGTGGTAGTTACAAAAAAAGACAACCACCACCAATAGATCTGTTAAATCTCTAGGTTGAGCAGCGCATACTCTGTGTTGCTCTGATTGAATGTGGGTATCTTCATTTTTGCTTATCTTGAAGGTATCACTGAGCTATCCCAAAACTATCTTTTGAGATATAGTGGAATTATCCTTGCTCCTTTCTTCTCACACTGCAGTCACATTTTCTTGCTCTGCCAAACCATGCTATCTGCCTAGAAATCCATTTGCCTCATTTCCATGTGGGGATGATTTTCATCCTACCTCACATCTTAATTGTGTTAACCCCAGAGCAGCTGCCCATCAATGTATTTATTTTTGGGGTTTCATCATTCATTTGGGGTTTACTGATAATCTTACATCAGCTTTTTAGTAAATTGCTGATTTATGTAACCTCTATGAGGATGGCTTTTGTCAAAAACAAAAGTGGAGAAGAACATGCAATCTCTCACACTGTTTCTGTCTTTGGCACAGCTGTCATTTATCAGTTGTCCCAATTGACAAATTTAATAGTAATATTGCTAGAGGGTGTACTGGGCTTTGTTACTTCACAGTTAAGGCTAACATTAGTTGACTCAGAAGAAAAATAATTGCGAGTTTGCAGTTTGGAGGCTGTTTAATACTGTATCAGGAGGACAAAAAATTCCTTCATCTGTGAGTTGATTCTACAGAAAAAAAACCCAAAGAAACTAAAATTGAAGTGCAATAGTTGGAAATTACTCTTAGTGACAAGAATAAACAGAGACCAAGCAAATAAAAGGCCACAAAAGGAGTAAGAGCCAAAAGGGCTAGATTTTTTATTTCCTCTGTATTATGGTGTTATGACTCATTCTTCTGTGGCTTTCTTTTTTTGATATTGATTGATCACTCCACAAAGAACTCCCTGACTCATCTGAGCTTGTTGCTAAATATCTCATTTTTTGAAAGAAATTTCATGTTTAGAAACTCTCTGAGCTGACAAAATTGTGTGTCTGTGTCTACAAATTGCTACTTGTTAAGTGGGAGAGCTTCAGATTTTTTCCCCATTGTCCACTGTTCTTCTTCAAATCTGCCCTAAAGGATACATGTCTCTGAACACAATAAATGTTCAGTCACCTTGCTTGTTGAGTGTGGTCTTAAATGTGAAACAGAACACTTTAGCAGTTATATACTTTTGTAAAATGGAAGAAACAACTATATTTATTTGTTTTACTTCTGATTTAAAGCAATGCTTTAAGAATGAAAGGTTTTTTGTCTTACTTCCACACTAAGTTATCCCAACAGAGATTCAGCAGGCCTGAACTGTGACATTCTATCTGGCAATACACTCTGCATATAAGAATATCTGCAGCTTATGCCTCTTAGAAAACCCTTTTTATGTTAAACGTCCATTTCAGCTCTGAACGGAGTGGTTCTCAAGTAAAGGAAACCTTCAGGCCTCTGCAGCATGTTCTGTCAGAGAGAGCTCCACAAGGTGGCAATGTGTATCCAGAATCTGTTTCTGTCTGCTTTAGATACAGAGATCTTCCACGTGCATCAGCAGATTTTGCTGGTGGAATAAAATATTTAAAAGTTCCATATGACAAAACCTCGATTTAATTAAATAGTTTTGATTATTTTGCTTAAATTAAAATCATTGTGCCTTGTTTCAATGTTGCTAGATTAATGTGCAAAAATAGAATTGTTTTGTAAAATATATGTTTTCTTTCCCTAACACATTCCGTATCATAAAATTTATCTTTGATCAGACAGTATTATTTTATTGAGATAGATGACTCTGCATAGAAAATACAAGTAATTATGTCCATTCATAATTCAAATAATACCTTTTTTAAGAGATGGAGTCATTGCAAATTAATTTTTCCCGTCTTTGTATCACTTTCTCTGCTCAGCTTAGTTGGACATTGCTTTTGAGAGCATCCTGACCTATAAACATGAATTGTAAATGACCAGTCAGTCCTTGCAGATTAGGAATGCCTTTGTAGGGCCGACAGGTGAGCAGGGAAGAAGTCTTCTTTTCAAAAGACCTAGGCAGAGAATACTTTCCTGGTGACGAAAGACAGGGAAAACTCCCTTACAGAGTGCAGAAGAAGGTAATCCTTGCTCCTTTATTACTGCTGGGCTCTAGTGCCTTCCTTCTTTGCATGAAGTATTGGATAAGCAGAGGCTATTGATCCCAGGGGCTCAGTGCGATAATACATGGGGACCAGAAGGGCTCAGAGGCTGCATTTCACCGCAGAAGCAAAGCGGAATCAGGGTGATACCAAAGGAGGCTGTTATAGCAGATTTTTAACAGTTTATCACAGATGCACAAAACATGAAGCTTCTTTGTGAGACAAGGAAAGAAGAGGGAGCAGGACTCTGAGAGAGAGGGAGAGAAAAACAGTTCCTTCAGAAACTACAATGCTTTTAAGACCTGGTTCCCAGTGGATGACTGTGCCTTATGGGGTCTAATAGGTATGAGCTGCAATCTAATCTTGGCTGGCAGTTGGAATATTCAGAGGCTGCTGGGGAACACCAAGTTTCTCTTTCTAGGGGTATCTCAGGTGATTAATAATGTCAGAATGCATGCCTTAGCCTCTCCATCTTCGGGTTGCTAATGCAGCCCCCCTCTTTTCCTTGCCTGCCTATTTCCAAGAAGCTTCCTTTGAGACTCCTTTGTCTTATTTGCCTGAAATTGAACATAAAGTTCAAATACTGCCAAAGGGAAAGAGACTGGCAGAAACAGACTGAGATATGGGCGCATAGCAAGAGTATGTAAAAGCAAGGTTTCACCCTTCATGGTGGTGGTGGTAAAAACAGAGAGAAAAAATTCAATTTCTTTTCTTCAATTTTGACTTTTGAGGAAGATACAAGGTTACTACTGAGGAAACGAGGCCACACATGAAGTGATATGTATTTTAGCAATGATGCAACTATTTTGGGAGATAATTGTTTACCTGTATGGGGTTCCTTAGGATATATGGAAATACACTTTCAATCTTGGTGGCCTACTGTCTCTCCTTTTACCTTTCTGGTCTCCTAAATTGATGGGAGCCTGCTAATTTTCATCACTAGAGTATTTGAACAGTTCTTATGTGGTCACCAGTGTTCCTATAATAAAGGCAACTCTGTAGAAATGCACATTGCTGAGGAAATCCAAAATATTTCCTTCTGTGTAACTTAAACTGTGAGTTCTAAGCATGCACCTTTAAAGATTGAATTCTGGCATGTTGTTGATTTTATTTTAATTACTTTAGTCAAGTAAGAAACTTTTTACACATTGTTGCTGGACTGCTTCACTATACTCTGTCTTTAGAAAATACTTAGGAATTTTGTAGTATATCGAAACATCTTAATTTTTAATTTACTGAAAACAGCACTTTCTCAAAAACATTTCAAAAATACATCTTTTGTTGACATAAATTTGCGAGGTAATGCATAGTCTTGTGGAGATATCTGAGCCACCAAAGGAAAATGCCTATTTATCCATACTTGTATCTGGTAGCACAAATAATATGCATATTGCTATGAGACTGGCAATATGGTTCTCATTTCCTGACATTCTTTGGGTCATGCAAACCTAAAGTGACCCTTCTTGATTCTTGCTGTATAAACAGAAGTTGAAATTTTGACTTCAGTGAGGTTAAAATAATATTCTTACATACCTCAATAGAAACCCAATAGTATGGTTTCAGCTCTACTGTCTGAGCAACCTCTTCTGAAGAACTTAAACCTAACTAGGCCAGATGAGCTTAGGTTGTTTTGGTTTTTTTTGTTGTTTCTTTGTGGGTTTTTGATTGCTTGTTTGCTGTATTTTTGGGGGGTTTTTCCTCCGTCTGATGGTGAGTAACTAAAATACAAAGAATCTAAGTGTGACTTTTTAAGTGCACAGCTGATAGCAGTAGAATCTGGGAGCTATAATTAATGCCTGTGTATAATACTTATTTACCATCCTTGTTAGTGACATGGGCAGTGGCACTGTGTGCAGCTCCAGCAATTTTGCTGAAGACATCAAGCTATGTGGTGCTGCTTCCTGGTGCTGGAGGGAAGGGACGTCATCCTGAGGGATCTTCACAGCCTTGAAAGGTGAGTCTATGCAAATCACATTAAATTCGTCAAGGATAAGTGTTGTGAGAGCCCTGGGAGAGGGAGCTGGGGGTGTTGGTTGATGAGGAACTCTGCACGAATCATCACTGTGAGCCTGCAGCCCAGAGAGCCAAACGTGTCCTGGGCTGCATCCAGAGCCCCGTGGGCAGCAGGGGAGGGAGGGGATTCTGCCCCTCTGCTCTGCTCTGGTGCCCTGCATCCAACTCTGGGGAACCAGCACAGCAAGGACATGGAACTGTTGGAGTGAGTCCAGAGGAGGGCCTTGAAGATGATCCAAAGGCTGAACACCTCCCCTTTGCATAAATATCAACCCAAAACTGAAAGGCTTATTTAAAACTGGAGATGTGGTAGATGACTGCATCAGTAACATATGTTGCTCAGTGTATGAATAAATCAAGTCCCATCGATGGCTAATGAAAGGCTTTTCGATACGCTTAACACTAAATTACTTTTGATTAAAAAGCTTACTGGAGAGACAAATGTAAACTATAGCTAGGTGCACTCACGTTAGACAGTTATGTGCTGAATCTAATTTGAAATGGATAAGTGCTAACACATTTAATTTCCTGCATACTCAGTGAGACAATGTTCACTTTTTTTTTAAACAGTAATTTCGAGTAAGCCTTTCAAAGTGCTTGAGTCAGCACCACAGCAAGAGTGTTTGGAAAGATGATCATGCAAATGGAATTTCAAGTGATTTAATATGCTCACCATCACAGGTAGATAGCTTGATCTATGGCATACTTAGAATGATGGAACAAGCTGTATACATCAGTGGTGTATTTCAAGCTGTTAGTATTTGCAGCAAATAATGTTTAATATGGGTTTATCTTTAGTCTCGAAAACTTACTAGAAAGTGTGATGAATAACAAAATTATGGAAGCTACAAAATAAATGAGAGTGGGTATCTGGATGTAATAGCAGAGAGGAGAGAGAAAAATAAACTGTCTGTGTTGCACTGTAACTAGTTTTGAGCTCTTTATGCTAAATCACATCAGAACTGTGATTTCTTTTGATTCTTCCTCAGACCAGGAACTTGAAAACTAAGAGAAATAGCATGTGCGGTACTAGTCATCACAGGAGGGAAATCATATAGCTGTGTGGAAAAGGATGTAACCCTGAGTTCAGGGTCAGTCAAAGAGGAGAAGCAAATACCACACTAATAGGTGAAGTAATGGAAGTGCTGGTGATAGGTAATTTTATACTAGAAAAGGGTGTTTCTTAATGGAAAAAGCCTTGAGGTGAAGAAAAGAAACACTATTCACTGATTAAAGCTTTGTGAAAGGGTAGAGTCTGTAATCATTTTCAAAAATGTAGCCGATTCTCTTTGTGATTGTTTTTGCTCAAGGGTTGCTATCTAAACAGATATTGCATTCTAAACAAATTAATAGGCATGTATTCTAGCATCCTTTTCAAACTCCCAGAAAGCAATGAGTAGGCTCACTCTTTACTCAGAGGCACCCCCACAGTAGATTCTTGCCCTTTTTAGCAACCAGTATAAAAAGTGCATTTTAAAAATGAAATGGGCTCCTATTTAAAAAAAATATGTAGTTCTTACAGCTCTGAAAATGTAAATAGGTAGATACTATTTTTTATTACTTTTGAAGGCACTTAAAGTGATTATGAAATACACTGATATTGCTAAATTTTTCAATGCAAGTTTATAGTTTGACATAACTGATTTTCTTATTTCTATTCTGACCAGACTTTGGCCACAATCTCTGTGATGGCAGCAATCTGCTATCTGGTTTGGTGTCTGGCCTGTAGCAGACATAGGGGGCCTCTGAGCTATAGTGAGGCAGGCTAGCAGCTGCACAGACACGAGTCTATGCTGAAGTGAGCAGGAATAAATATATCTGAACAGCTCTAAACCCACTGGTTTATTATGTCTTTTGTCCCTGAAACTTCTGCTTTGGATAACTTTTTTTCTGGATAATAGTTTTTCTTTTGTTTCTTTTGTTGCAAGGAAATTAAAAATATATGTAAATAGATATGTTGTATGCCATATTACAGAAATTACAGAAAAGTTTACATTGAAAGGAACCCTTGAAGATTACCTTGTCCAACTTTCTCATGAAAATGAGGCCCTGGGTTAGATTAAGTAGGACTGTGTGAAGATGAGTCTTCAGTGCCTCTAGCGAGGAAGATTCCACCACTTTTACGATTCAGTTGACACAGAATCAAAGAATAGTTGAGGCAAGATGGGACTTCTGGAGACTATCTGGCTCAGCCTCCTTGCTCAAACCGGTTGCCCAGGACCGTGTCCTCATGTGAAGTATTGTTTTTGCTATATCCAGATAGAGTTTCCTCTGAAGCAACTGGTGTATCTTGTGTCTCCTGGCATCCGTGCATTCCTTTGCAGAGAGTGATTTCATCTTCTCTGCATCAGCCTGTTCGCTGCTGGAATAAGGGCTCTGCTGAGCTCTCCCTCTTCTAGCCTGAGCAAATCATATATCTTCAGCTTATTTTTTTTTGTATATCATATTCATCAGTCCTCTGATCAACTTGGTGAATCTTTTTTGGGCCCTCCCCTGTCCTTCAGTGCTCTTCTTGAGCTGAAAAACAGGATGAAGTATTCCAGATGTGGCCTGACAAGTGCCAAGAGGAATAATGGCAGCTCTCAAGCTGTTGAGTTACCTCTGGCTGACACAGTCCAGGACTCTCCTGGCCTCATTACTGTCAAAGCGCTCTGTTCATTCGAGCTTGCTGTCCCACAGGGACCTTCCTAGCAATGTATTAAGTGTCCCCAGCCGAGCAGTTAGGTATGTCACCAGGCTCATCCATCTCTCTGATCTTTACTCAGGGTATCTTCCCAAGTTCTTTTCCACCACTCTTTACTGCCTGTGTGTGCATCTTATGGGAGAAAGATTTAAAATGTGAGTTAAATGATTGAATTTTTCTAGTCCAAGGGAAATAAAAACCCAGTGTTCCTGCTAAAGGTTTAGGAAAAGGGATAGATGTGTTATGTCAGGATATAGTAAGATTCCTGTCAGAGAAAAGATACCTTAAGCACAAACTTGAGCCTGGTCATTAATGAGGAGTCAACCTGAATACTTAGCTGTCCTATCTCTGAGGAAGGGATGACATGCTGTTCTTTTTCTGTTCAGTGAATTATTTAATTAAAGATAGATATGTGCATTTTATCTACCATTTACCTAATTGCTGAGCTTTTTTTTTAAAGTACGAAAGAGGAGAGAGAGTCAAATACAAAAGAGATACAACAGAAGGTAAAAAAGAGATACAACCAGCTTTCCAACACAAGTGTCAGCCTCTGTGTTGATTCCATTTTACTTCATGTGGTTGAAAAATCCCAGTCTTTTATGCCAAAATTGATTATATCATACATCTTATATGTTTCTGATGTTCATATAGATTCTTTAGCCTGCTGAGACAAATGTCTTTTTTTCATGTTTCATCACCATTACTGTACCTGTGGAAAAATGTGTACTCTTATGGTGTTCAACCCAACTTAATGTTAAGAAGTACTGTTTTGTTTAAATTCCATATTGTGGGATAATAATAAACAGTCATATTGTTATTAATCTGTTTTTAATAAATCTTAGATTAATCCATGAACATATGCTTTTATCTGTCCTTTACATTTCCTGTAACTGACAGGAGAACACCTTGTTATCAGAATAATGTAAACAGAAGTGGAAGAAACTATAGTCTACATTCCATTTGCAAAAACCTTTAAAAATCTGTACTCCATATTTAATAGAAATACAAGACAAAAGTTAACATTTGAAAAGGAAAAAGTAAATGTAATACATATTTCATGAACATACTATAGTTGTATAAGTAATCTGAAATCAAATATTTGGAAGAAAACATTACTAGAATTTGTATAAATGGCTAATGTTTATCAGATCAACCTCGATTCTGTAGCTGGGTATGAATTCTCAGATAGCTGGATAATGCTTGACATAATAGGTGCCTTTTCTAAAATAAAATAATCTGCAAAAGAAAAAGGCAAATGTATAAATTGCGTATACTGCTTTCTGTCATAAGCCCATTTATTTCACAAAGCTGCAACGGTAAAAAACACCAACAGATCTGGTACCAGAAAAAAAACATGGAAATAGGGTACTTGTTAACAATGATGCTTTCATGTAAACTCTTTTGTTACCTGGCCATACATGGAATAGAATCTGATCAGTAATAATCAGAATCTGATCAGATCTGTTCTTAGAATCACCTCCCAGTTTGTTTTATTTGTAAACACCTACAGCCCCCTTTGTGATACAGCTCCCACGGAGTGTATAAAGAACTGCATTATCAATTAATTTGCCTGGTTTAATTTCCCAGCTGTACATCAGTGTCATGCTATGCATCAAAACGTCTGTCTTCATAGATTTTCCAGCAGGAAATAAAACCAAAATTATACTTTTTGAAGACTAACTGTGAACCAAGAATGCAGACATATAATATTTTCAATACTGCAAAGAGAAAACTCATATTTCATACTGATAAAAATCTCTTCTGTTGAAAATTATGAACATGCTCCCTGATATTATTTTCCTAGCAGGNTTATATTATTATTTAATTATTTTATAGTATTTAATTAATTTCAAAGAAAACTCTTACTGTATAGTATTTTCTTCATAAAAATTATTTTATTTCATAAACAATCAAATGTTTCTTCTTATCACAGGACTGTTTAATTCTGCATTCTACTTTTTCAAAGGATTTCTCACAGATCTGAGTCCTGACTTAGGACAGCAGAATTATTATTACTCAAGGACCTAGCATCATGTGTGGAACATTAATGCAGGTATTAAAAGCTGATCTATCTAATGTGTTAAATCTGCATGGAGGAAAGCTTGGAGTGGGTGTTGCAGCACTAACTCAAAGGAGCTGGAGGTGACTAGCTGAGGAATTCCAGTGGTCCTTCTCCAAGGCAGTGCCCTGCATGTCCACTCTCTGTTCCCTGGCTTGGGAGACTGACTTCTGCCAAGTGAAAGCTCATGTATGTACAATGCTCATTTAATCTTTGGCTGACTTGCTGATGCCACTGACAGAAGGACAAGTTTGAGCCATCTGCAGTGGTCACGTTCTGGTGGACAACTTTGCTGTAGGATGTGATCTGAGATGGCCAACTCATTTCACACAGATTACCCGGCAGCCTCCAGACACAGCAGTGCTGGTTGTTACGGGCCTGGGCTGGATTCAAGCTGGCAGTTAAAGCATGAAGGGCTCCATATGCCAGCCTGTCCCCTGAGCCATTCGGTGACATATGGTTTCATTCTCAGAAAAATGATGCTAAGCTGATATGAAATTATGTATGCAAAGGTTAAAGGCGTCTTTTGCCATACCTCACGGGAGCTTTTTATAGATATTTATATCACAAGGGAGTGATCCATAGTGTGGAAATTATAAATCCTCTCATTCATTTAGTATGCCTATTCATGTTAAAGTGAATGAACATTGGTAGCCTCAAATGATTGAAGAAGCCTTTAGGCCTTACAGTAGGTTTTTTTTAGTTTAAGTTTTTGGTGGGGTTTTTTTGGTGTCTGGGTGTATATGTTGTTCTTTGTTTTTTGCGGTTTGAGGCTCTTTGGTTTGTTTTTGGCTTTTTTTGGGTTTTGGGTTTGTTTTTGTTTGGGTTTGTGGGTTGTTTTTTTTTTGCTTGGTTTGGTTTTTTGTATGATTTTTTTTTGTGGCTGATGAGAGTATTATCTTTTTGTTCTCATTCAGCTATGCTAATTGTCTGTGAAAAATATGACTATTGATTTATTTCTATCTACAATTGCCATGTCAGCTGTACAGAATCCTTGCATAACCTAGCCAACAGAATTCCTAAATCTACCTTTGCTGCTTGTGGCTGGTAAGCAGAGCTGAACTCCTGTTTCTGTACAACTCCAAAACATGTTCAGAAAATCTTCTAAGCAAATTGTCAGAGGTGATTGGACTATGCTGTCTACAATCAGAGATCATGTCAACATTGTAATTTCTTCCAGACTATGGATAAAATTTAAAATATTCAATTTACTTTTCCCATTTGTGTGAGTCCTAGTATCTAAACAACATGTAGACTAGCTTCACTTAGATTTCACACAGTCCAGCAGAAAGAAAACCAGCAGACTATTTTCCCTTCTCTCACCAAATATTTTAGAAATCTACTAAAATTGGGCTATAAGTATATGCACATTTAGAATAATGTGATCTCATCGCTAGGTCTTTACTACCAGTCTGAAAGACACCAAGTGGGGAAAAAACTCAGGTTTATCTACAACTATAGCTAGATTTGCAAAGGAAAAATTCTGTTGGAAGGAAATAGAAGAGTAGGAGGGGCCTAGGATCTGTGCTCACGAAAATCTGGTCACAGATAAGATTTCCAAGGCTTTTGTTAACACCAGACAATTGCTGCTGTGCTTGCCCTTACTAGTTCTCACTTAAGAGGCTTATGACATAGTCATTTAAGTTGGAAATATGGCACAAAACCTGAAGCAGGCCTGGTGATTTCACAGAGTTTTGCAGTGTTTATATTCTCCTCACGTTTCCTTCTCAGTAAGCAATGTAAGTGCAGATACTACAGTGGGCATAGAAGACATGTCATTATTATCGGATGTGGGTCTACAGCTGTTGCACCAAAGAAATGTTACTTCTGATGCCCCTAAACTTTTGTTGTAAATATGTCCCCAGAAGAATAAAATAAGATTGTTAAAGGAGGAAAGCTACATGTGAGGGCATGCCTCAAGAGGAAGCAGAGAATGATTGAAGTTTCAAGAGAAAGCTATAGGAGAAAAAGTCTTTTATAAACCACAGAGAAGCCTCGAGCATACTCTGTGGGATCTGGAGGAAGAGATAAAACCTAGGAACAAAAACATATGCACTCAGAGAATGATGTAAGCTACCAGGAAAAGAAGAAGTGGTTGTAAAGAATGTAATTATGTATCAGACATCTGCTAGAAATGAAGGTGAGACAGGCTAGGAACTGATTTTGAAAGTGATCCTGTCAATTTATGTATATATATATATA
>VZTB01006559.1:6136-25357 GCA_013397245.1 Thryothorus ludovicianus
TTTTCCACTTTCCTCCAAGGAAATTTTTTCCTGTCCCAAACCAGCTGTGAAGAGGGGCAGTTCAGGTTTGTTTTCTAGAAGGACTCAATCAGGAGGTTTCTTCCCAAATTTGCCCTAAATCAGGACAGACTCTCAATACATCAAATACATTGAAACACACCTACAAATTTGATCTGTTTAGAACCTTGCTGCTTTATCTGTAATTCAACCTTATTTAAATTGCACTTTCACTTGTGCTACCACATTTTTGAAGACAAATAGTTCCACACTATCTCCTAGTAAAGTTATGTCTCATTTCTCACCTTTTGTCCAGAGTACTGCATTGTCTAATAGATCTGGGGCTATTCCAGATATAAATCTTTAACAATCTTTTCATTCAACCACATCTTTTACTCTAGGTATTCAAAAGATTATTTTTGTATGACTTTCAATTAAGATGAACAGCACAAGTAACCATGATTCTTCTTTAACAACATGAAAATGAGAAATTTCAAGCAAAGCCCAAATCCAAAAATAAGTGCATGCATCCTTCCTCTTTCAACTCTTCTCCCACTGCCAAATGTGATATATTTTAGAGACAAACTCAGAAGAATTAACTACATACTCAAGCATATTTGAGGTTGCACATGGCACCTGGAGTTCCACCCCAATCTTTGAGCACGGCCTGCTGCAACAGAATGCTCATGAGCGGGTTCTGCTGATTATGAGCATCCTCAAGAACTCCCCCAACTGTTTCTGACAGTGCTCCCAAAACCTTTCAGTAGAAGAGATTTTTCCTATGTAACGTATGTAATGAATTTGAGCCAGAAATCATAACTGTCACTGAGGATAACAGCTCTTTTCAAATGAAATCTCCTATTTTTTTGGTAGGTAGTAACAAGTTTTCATTCTAAAAAGAACAGCTGTGCAAAAGAAATCTAGGTCATGAAGATTGCATTATTTTCTATAAAAGAAAATGCCAAAGGAATTTTTCCCTTGGTATAAGTGAATATTTAGCATTTAAAAACTTCAATGCGATAAATCAATAGCACAATTTAGAGCCTTCACTCTCCAAAAGAACAAAAAAATTGTTTACTGTTTCTCCTCGCAGAAATATTTCCCTCTTTCTAAAATAAAATTTGATTAGAATTGACTGAATTTTATCAAGTACTGAAACTTTATCAGAACTTAAACTTTAACCACATATGTTGAAAATTAGTATTTTTCAAGCACTCTCCGACCAGGAACAAACAGCATAGTAAGAATCTGGGCATCACCCATCTCTCACTCTGTAGCAGGAGATGACAGCACATCCAAAATTAACTTGGCTTGAACTCAGTGTCCAAATACAAGATCCTGCATGTACTGCATGCACTGACTCAAATCAATGAATCAAAGTCTCCCTCAGAGTCAAAACAACTGTTCCTCTTGGCTAAATTCTACAACAAATCTCACTGAAAATTCATTTTAACTATGTTGCTTCAAATATAAGAGGCAAAATACATGAAAGTGCATTGCTATCCCTAAAGCATTCCAGAAAGGGAGCAAAGAACCCAAATATATCTGTTTGGCTCTGTTGCTAAAAGCCATGGGATTTGGATAGAAGATCATAATGCAAGGTTAAAGTTAACAAATATTGATGAGAGATGCAGTGTGATGTGATGTCTGCTAGGGGCAGGATTACAGAAGACTACAATTTCATCACTTTTTGGGGGAAGAAAAGACCTACAGGTGTTGAAATTCATAAGTAATCCAGCTCCATAGTTTTAATATTCACCCTGTCTTGCTTCTAGCTTCAGAAATCAGAGCCTCAGTTTTTATTAAAGATGCTAAAATAGAGCAGGGTTTGCATAGTCTCAAGAAGGCAATGACACAAGAAACAGGATCTGTATTACACACATTTGTATGGATGGATTGGACCCAACAAATGAATTAGCTCAATCCAGCTCTTCACAGCTAGCACAGAATCTTGTTTTGGATTAATTTTCAGGCAGGAGAACTGTTTCACTCAGAAGATGAAGTGTTTTGGAATGAGTTTGAATGAGATAGTTAGAAACATCACATCTAATCTTTTTTTAAATCACACACATTTAAACTGCCACAGCCAAAGAACCTGCTCACATTCTGCTTTCAACCACACTAGTTAACAATCCAAGAGAAAAAATATCATAAAAACCTTATCTGCTCTATGATCTTTTGGGAACTGAATAATAATAATACTTAACAGTGATATAGCACTTTACTTCTTCAAAGCACTGCATAATCATTAACTGAAAAAATAATCTGACAACAATAACTCATCTACCTCCCATCTGCCATCAGCACTGCACTCCAAATGAGAGCACTGCAAAGAGAACATTATTTAGTACAGCCAACACCAACTTTCTCATTTTGTTCCTCAGATTTAACTGGTACACTTCCTGCATGGGACAAAAGGGGCCTCGAGGGCAACACCAGTGACAAGAGCCCAGGGCAGGGCACAGCTGACAAATTACTGCTGCAGCTCAGGGGGATGGTCAAGGTCAGCTCACCCCACAGCAGCTGTGGGACTGAGGTTTACTTATTCCAGACAGAAAAAATAGTCAGTGTTGGTATATGAATTAAAATCAAACCAAAACCCCACAGAATTCTTCCATTTCCAGCTAAGCATAGATTTATTAGGAAACTGTCTTTGGGAGGGATGTGGAAGGCATGGAATAGCCTAGGAACAGAAAGCTACTGAGTTTTCATACTTCAAGTTTCATGATTCTTCCCAATGTGAGATTGAAAATTGTAAATGCAAGATGTCCAGATAGATGGACTTGATTATTACAAATAGATCAGGTAACACTAAGTGTTTCTGCATTCAGTTTGGGACAAGTAGGGTGAAGCAGTAATTAGTAACTGGCTACTTCTAAGTGACCTTATCCATTTTTCACACATACATCTAAAAAAATTACTGTATAGAAATGAAAACCATGACAAGTAATCCAGAGCATTCAAGAGGTCACTTTATCAAAAATGCTCCCTGAGATAGGAAATCCACAGAAAAAGGATTGATGATAATATCTGCTTGAGAAAGCAGCTGCAGCAAAGCAGATACACAAAAGAGAGAATTTTCAGATTTAATCTCTCCCCCACCTATTTATTCCTTCATTTATATCTTCTATATAAACACTTGCAACTGCTGTGTATTCTAGGTATTATGAAAATAAATCCTTTATTTGCATTTTGCCTTAATCTGGCTTGAATCAAGGGGAACTTCAAGGTAACTTTCCACAAAGGACATATCTCCTAAAGGCAAAGCAAGTCAAAAAACCAGAATAGAGAGATTCTTTTACAAGTGCTTTGGCTTCTCAGCACATTCTCCAAAAGAGTAAAATCATTTATCCGAGATAGGCTGGTTTGACAATGACCACTGCAGGATTGAAAGAAAATCACTTTCAGTTGGTTAGGAATAATCTGTGGAACACTCCATCTTTCTGCTGGGATACAGCAGAGCTCACCTCACTGTCACATCTGTGTAGCAAACACCACCAGAGGTGTCACAGCAAAACCAGCCACTGATGGCTTTACCAGGCAGTTCTCCAACCCCATTCACTCCACAAGTGTTTTTATTTACAACTTATTTGCGTGGCCTAATTGAATTTGGGCTTCATATACTGTAAATAGGAGCAAAATGATAATTTTTAAGCTTTAGTTATTTAGCAAGAAAGCATTCAGATATGCCTTAGACCATCTAGTGAGGGCACAGAATACACCACTGCTTCAGGCAGTACTCACTAGGCAGCTTGTCTGAGGCTCACTGAATTCTAGGTCCCAGTGCCTTTGGGAGGCACAAGTTACCCCATGCAGCCACAGACAGACACACAGGCCCTGCTTCTTTTTATGAATCTACATTTTGTACCTTATGGTTTCTACATCAGCTTGTATTCTGCTGAAGAAGCTACCTGGCTGTGTATAAAATCAAACTGTAGCACCACCTTACAGAAATGAAATTGTCAACATTAGAAGCCCATTTGCCATCTTTTGAGAAAAAGGCACAAGCTTTGCAGTTCTCCTTGCCATAATTAATTTACAAAGCGTTAAAAGAATTAACACCATGTGAATCAAAAGTTATAACAGGAATTATAAAAATAAATATGACAATTTTTCTGTTCACAAATTAAAGTAGGTTTTTTAATTACTATTTAAAGGAATGCATTTTTTTCCTCTCTTAATGGACTAATGCAATAAAATCTAGTTAGAAAGCTGCTCTTTCCTCTTTGTCCTCTTCAAGTCTGTCTAATTATTTCCCTCTGTTGTTGGAAGCTCCTCCAGGCTGCAGAACCACAAAGCAATCCAACACCACATTTCCATGAGGTCATCAACCCCGACTAGATGACAGTTAACCCCAGTGGCCAGTTTGCTAAGGAAGGGTCACAAAAAGGCATTTATAATTCATGACTAGTGTGTTTGAATGCATTTCAAACATTGTTTATGCCTTCTGGCAGTTTTACAGCTCTTCACAGCAAAGCTTTACTTCTGCAAACACCCGAGTTTCACTGAGGACAGCTCCTCCCCAAGGTGCCTGAATTCTGCAGGTGCCCCCAAACAATATTTGCACAAACAAGGAACTCATTTACTGTAGCAAGTTTGTGCCTTTTGTCAGTACTGAACCCTGCTACTCATGTCTTCTAGAGCTATAAAAAAGTGATTTTTTGTCATTGTGGTTGGACAGTCGTGTCCTTGTGTGCAGTCACAATAGCATAAACTTCCTCCATCCCATAAATCAGTTTCTTCATGATCTTTTCCACTTAGCTCATTGATCCACAAATGCACTACTCCATTTTTGTCCTTTAAGACAGCAATGCCAGCTTGAGCACTTTTTTGACAGGAAAAAAAGAAAAAAAACCAACTCTAAACTACTTCAGTAAGAAATCAAATTGTTCTTTCTTGCATGGTACCTAACAATAATCAGCCTATATAACATTGAAACAGTGACTAAGGAAGGGGAGCTAAATTCAGCTTGAGTTTCAGTAGCAAGGTCTGTTTTCCTCATCCCCTTCCACTACTTCTCTAGCTTGCACTAAATAAACAAAATTGGAATTAGGACAATCCCAAAACTAGCAGAAAGCAATGCAAAACTACTTAATTGAAAAAAGCAATTTCAACATGTTTTTTATTATTTCCTTTAAAAGAGTACCTTTAGAAACAGTTTCAGAGAGGTGGCTTATCTAGGAATAAAAGAAGAAATCAAAGGACAGAGTTTTGATGAGATGCACAAGGCATAGCTGTGTAAGAAGGGAGCAGGAACATCTCTTGGACAGCAGTAACTTCACTGACACTGGAGAGGACCCAGAGCAATCTGCAGTGCAAGTGGCTGCAGATTTAGGAAAAAACAGCAACAATTTAGTTTATGATGAGATAGTCTCACTGTCATCCTCCATGCCATTAACATACCTCTTCCCTGTTCTGGGAAAATCTAGCTCTATATATGCTTTGCTACTATCATAGCCCAAAATCAGATTAAGCAATCCATGTTGTCCTGTTGAACATGCATTCATATTCTTACTCACAAAGATGTGTCTTTTCTGTACACCACACTTGTCCTCATTAGGAACATCTTTGGGCCACAATTCAAAACAGCTGAGTTATTTCTGCTCTTGCCAATTGCCATGGGTATTATCTCTCAGAATACTACTCCTGTTGCCTACCTTCTTCCTCGTGAATTGCAAGTCTAATAACTTCACACATAACAGAAAAAGATATCTAAAGCACACAAACCTTTTACACAGAAGAAAATATTAAATTAGACGTCATTTTCTTTTTTTTTTTAGACATTTTAGATCCTCATATTTATTTAAATACAATACCTACCAGGCACTTTTTGGGCATAAAGTCCTTGCCAGCAACCTTTCAGATTTAAGTGCCATGGTCTGCACAACTATTCCCATGAAGCACACACATGGAGAAACTCCCTGGAGAAGCACTAAGTACTGGTGCAACACAGTGTTGCTTACCTTCCCTTCAGGTTTACCCTCTTAAGTTGTGCTGTTTGAAGCAAAATCAATTCAAGTTACTCTCACTTTCAAAGTCTGAACCAGTACCTGGGGCACTGCAGCACTGACTTAGCTGCACTCAGATCTATTTCAGGCCTTAGTGAATAATCCTGTGCTGTTCATATTGCATTAAACTCAGCAGTGTTGTATTTTCCAGTTACTTGATTAGGCACTGGCATGTTTATATTGTCTGTGACAAAACTGGAAGAAATGAACTGTATTGTTGTCTACCAAAGGGCATAGGTAAAGAGTCCATTATTTCTTTCAGCATTTAAATTCTAAGGAAACTAAGCAAATAACTTCAATTCCTCTCTTGGTAAAGAGAAAACACATCTGCTATGAAGGATCAGTTGAGATTTTCCACAAGAATGCACTTCTCATACAGAAACCTGGCATTTCTTCTTCAAAAACCTTTGTACTAATAAACAATTGACAAAATGTTTTTGGTTGAAAACTGGACTAAAATGTTGATAAGAAATCAGTACTAGAAATGTCGATACTGAAAAGCCTTGCTGGAGCATATCCATGGATAGAATTGCTCTCATGTCAGCCAATTTGAATTTGTGTGCTTTAGTGCTTTGTGTGGGTTTGGCCGTGATGGAAATATCACATTTGGGGAAGTTTTGTTTCTCAATAACCATGATTTCTTTGAGAAGAAAAATCTTTATTACAAAAAAAAAAAAAAAAAAAAAAAAAACCAAAAATCAAGAGGGGAAGAAGGGGGACTCCNTGAGGGGAAGAAGGGAGTCTGTCAAAACCAAGTAGTCCCAGTCACTTTTTCTGTGCTAGGAGAGCATCAGCTTGAGCCAAGACCCAGTGCTCACCTGTACAGCACTGCAGATCTGCCTGGGGAGCTCTGTCCTCACCTGGCCTTAGCAGTACCATCCCTTTCCAGCAGTTTGTTAATGCTGTCTGGAGGAACTCAGTATAGAACTGTCATCCTTAGTATTCAGCCTTTTTCAGCAAAGCAAGTGCCCTTCATGTAACAGCTCTTCCCCTGGGAATCCCACTAAGGAAAATCCAGGTAAGGAAACTGACAAGTGAAAACCTTGTTAAAAATTTAAATTCCCTAACAAATGTTCATATTTGTATGCCCATTTTCCTGGGCTTAAAAAATATAAGCTGCATTTAAAAGCAGTTTATATATAAACCAGCAGGAGTAAAAAGATATTTTTGAAGGAATAATTAATAAACTTTTTACACATATGAGATCCAGTTTTTTGTGTAACTCCTCTGCATCCTCAGACAATCAGATAGAGTCCCTCTAGAGGAGGGTCCTGTGGATGAAGGTCAAAAGTAAAGCATTCCAGCAATGTGCCAGCTACTCACACTGCAGAGGGGAGCAAATAGTTACCTGAAATCTTATTCTTGCATATTTTCACCCACTTGTCAACAAATGAAGCAAATTTCATAGGCAGCTCCTGTTTTTTCCAATAGCTTTGAGGAACTCCAAAGTTCTTTTTGAATGTCAGTACTATTTTTGGCTAAGTGACCCAATGCAGGTGGGTTGGGGGCAGATGATATTCACTGGGGCAGAAGGCACAATTTGGCCACTGCGATATTTAAACCATTCAGGTGCTTTAAAACCACATCAAACATTCCATATGCTTTAGCAGCAGGCAAGAAGCTCCAGCAGAGCGGTCAAGAAGACAGGAACCCATAAATCAGCCCGTGGCCACAATATGGGGACTGGTGGTTACAAGCACATTAAGGGAATTCAGAGATGAGATGGTGAGAAGCCAACTCATTATAGTGACAAACAGCACCCAGATGCTGGAACGTCTGCTCACAGAGCCAGACACCTGCCCTTGCAGGCACTCACTGCTCTCAGCCCACAGCCTGGGAGGGGACAGCTGTGCTGGCACCTTGGGACAGGGACAGATGATGGCCCAGGCAGCCAAAGCATGAGCCCAGCTCAGCCTGGTGGCACCTGCACCCTCCAGTGCAGGGCAGACTGGTCTTGTGTCCTACAGGAACAAAGGCAACGATTAACTTATAATAAAAAAAAAGGCAACAAGACTAAATTCCCCTTCTTAATTTCCACAATCAGTTGATCAGCCATTGATTTAATGAGTTTAACTAGATTATAGAAGAGGAAAAATCCCTACTGATAAAAAATACTAAATTCAGGAACATAAAAGCAGAGCAGTGTGCAAGCAGCAAAGCTGAAAAGTAGTCTTTGGATGGGCTCAAGCAGAAAGCCAGATAAAATAGAGTGCCCAAGAATATCAAAGACGGATATAGTCCAGAGATCCTGCCCCAGAGCTCTTTCAAGGGTCTTGGGAATTGCTGACAGGGACTGCTGTCAGGGAAGACACTGCTTTTACAGACAAATGGTGAGGTGTGGAGGCTCAGCAAAAGATGTTCATTTAAAGGTAGATGGAAAAAACAAACTGCAGACATTGGAACACCCGTTCTTTAAGGGAGTGCATTATTTAACTAGATGTGCAAGTCCTCATTTTAGGAACCACTGAAGGCTAGAAATAACACACAGGTAATCATATCATTAAATTAATGGAGTGTTTTCCTCAGACTCCTTTGTCTATTCATGAAGCTGAGGCTCATTGCCTTGCTGTCCAAACTAGATGTCCTAAATAAGGCAAATACCTCAGGCAATACATTATTTTTGCTCCAGCTAGATATTTTAGCAAGTAATTCTGAAGAGATTTGCTTAAAAATTATGGTATTACAAGCAAAAAAACCACAGAAGAGTATTAAACCAGCTGAAGTTACTTAAGTAGCACAACAGCTGCTTGAGTTACTCCCAAGAATTCATTCAAAACTGGAAGGGAGTTTTCAGTCCAAGTATTCTCAAGAATTTAGCTCAAGCCCCAAAGGGCAGAAGTTCATTTAGGAATGGGACATAACAGTAACAGGCATGAATAAGAGACCTCTTTAGATTACAAGGACAAGTCTTAATGATAAACGAAGAGTCTGCAAGCTGACAGTCAAAGCACATAATCAATTTAAGGACCCAAACAGCAATGATGCAAAGCCTGTTTCAGTAATGACATGACCCAGCTGGGCCAGTTACAGTAAACACAGTAAGTCAAAGGTATTATTTATCAGATTATGCATGCAAATATCATCAAAGAACACAGTGATGTGAAGGCACAGCAGGGGTGAGGCAGGTGGCAGCACTGAAGGGACCCAGAATGAGCACTGCCTCTGCTGTCCCCCCACAATTCACTCCCAGAGCTCCACTCTTGCAATCAACCTGCAGTAAGGGACAGCTTTCAGCGCAGAATTGAGCTTTAAGTTCCTAAATCTATTCAAAGCCAATACTTAAAATGGAATTGTCATTTTTTTTAATAGAACCAAGCTGTGCTTTCTCCCTCCCCCCCTTTCATAAATGCCAAAACAAACCCAGTTGGTTTAGTCATTTACAATAGAGAACCTTTTGCCATGGAAAAACATTGCATAGTTATGGTTCAAGGGTAGGTCATTATCTCCATAGTTGTGAGATCCAGAGACAAAAGGCTTCATAAGGCTTTTGTTACCATAGCAAAAAAGCTGCAAGTGCTAGAAATTAAAACTCTCTCTGATTGCATTTCCCTGAAATTAGCAATGACAGCTGCCCATGTATCACAGAAAGCAGAAAAACACAAAGCTAATCTGCAAATACAATTACAAGATTTTTATATTTAAATGTGAAGCTTAAGCTATAATGAACTAATGAACCAAATTAATTTCAGATTGCCAGGTATAACAGAGCCACTCAATTTATTTCTAATTGCTCTATCAAAGTTTTTTACTCTGAAATGAACATCAAGGTACATCATCCAGGCCTGAGCTCTTTGTTGGTCTGCATTTCTCAGACACCGCAAAAAGCAAATTCCCAATTGTTTATTCCATAAACATCTCTCTATGAATCAGTGCTTCATATAAACACAGCCACAGAGGGTTAAGTTACAGGTCATTTACTGTAGTTCTTCAAAATGCTGGTTTGATGATGGACTAATAAACTTAATAATTTTTAAAACCTGATTACTTTGAAAACATAGTATCAAGTATACATGCAACAGCAAAAACTTGTGTCCCTGTAGCAAATCCTCAATAAATTCCCATTCAACCCATAGTCTCATTTTCCACAGTAAATCTGCCCATTGGGCTCATGGTAAAGACTAAACCTAAAATAATAATACAAACAGCTCCACCGAGCTCGCAGCAAATTATGAGTTTTATAGGTGTAAGGGGAAAGGAGGTTTTATGGTAACACTAAAATGACTGGTGCAAAAAACTATAAAGCTTCCTGCTGCTTGATGAAGAAGTGCTCCATATTTAAGAGGCAAAAAAGGTATGTGAAAATCTGTATAAAACAATGAAAATGGTTTCTCTAAGTAGTTGGTCACACTTAGATGCGCATTTCTTAAACCTGTTACAGGCTTATTAAAAAAAAAGCTCCAAATTATTTCCTAGCTTTGTTCTTAAGTGCACAACACGAGCAGTGTGAGAAATGCAGCACCTCTTGTACAGTTTGAAGGCTCTAACGCAGAGCTCCAGCTTCAAACTTAGAGGGAAAAAGTTCTGGTTTGCCCAAAACCTCTTACATAAGCAAAACTGAACATGCTTTCACTGTCAAATGGTGACTATTCCTTAAATATCCTTTAAACCATAACTGACCACTACCTAGAAGTTAGTTGATTAAAGTCCTTGGCAATGAAAATTTTACACTGGTGCTTTCAAAGAAGTGTTCTCCTTACAACCACATATTTTTAAAACCAGACTCCACAGAGAATTCTAGTTCTGCAGCAGTTTCCTGGCAACCTAAGCAAGCAGGGTCCAATTACATAATTTTGAAGATGACTATTTGGTATTTTTATTCTATAAGTTGTTTTCTAATATGTCAACAATTTTTCAGAAATCTGACCAGCAGACCTGCAAAGGAAATATCCTCCTTCTCTAACAAAGATTTATGATGTTGAGTTCTCATAATTCAATACATGATGAAAAATAATCTTATTAAACAAAGATTTTAATCTTTTTTCTTATTGTGATGAATTATCAATATCATGCTTTATCAATCATACAATAGAGTTGATGAGAGCTTTTGTGCTGTACCCAAGTTTTAGCCTTAATAAATAGCTATTAATATCTCCTATAAAAAATGACCATATGAAGAGATGTCCTTCCAATTTTGTATCCTGATGAAGAATAAATGCCTTGCAACTAAGAGCTGCTCTGCTAATTCAACCATTGCTAGTTCCATTTGCAATAATCTCATCCTTCAAACACTGGCAGTGATTACTGCCTGACAAATTTATGCTTACTAGTGAGTTTGTTTGGGGATTTCATGCATCCTTTTGCAAATCACCATTTAAACAAGAACAAAAAAAGGAAAAATAAAAAATTAACTAACTCTTGGACAAAAGTACATTATTTCAGGCCATTTTGAAGGTTCATCTTATCCACATTACATGACCATCCACATTGTGCTTGCAGAAACCAGTATGTGACAACTAATGTCCATCTGAACCAGGTATGACTTTTTATAAATAATTGTAAGCCTAGGCTTCAGTGTCACATTTTACACTTACAGTTCATTGCTAATCTTCTACCAGATTTCGTACAGTTCCCTCTCTTAAAACAGAATTGTATTGACAAAATTATTCAAACAATATCCATCCTGGTTAACAACTAACCAATTGACTGAAATGATAGGTTCCTATTTCTCATCTATCAAAAGTTAGAGGTAAGACAGGCTTAAGGAATACAGTTACAGAGAAACAAACATTAAACCTTATAGAGTAATGAATTTAAAAAATGTGCTTTGATGTTACTTATCACAAAGCTACAGCACATTGACTCAAAAAGTGGCAAAATATCCTGGTACTTAAATATAGCCAAACTCATTGATTTCCAATCTCAATATTACAAGAGACAGGATAAAGGCAGAGTGTGACACAAAAACGAGAACAAGTTGACATTTTCAGAATGAAGCCGTACCACAACTCCATGTTCTTAGCAACATACATGCACTGGGTTAGGGTTGTGGTACAAGATAGTAGAAGAAAAATCAAGTGACTGGATGGTCAAGGGGTATTTGCAATCAGCTCTTGCAATATTCAGGGCTGGAACACTGCACAAAATTGGCTTCTGTCTAACTGCAAGATAGTGTCATATAGAGTACTGCCCAGAGATTTCATCACTATCTGCTTCTCCCTCTTTGTTGCAGACACTTTTTTTTTACTAAGAATAAAAAATTACATGAAGAGCTCCTGCTTGTTCTTCTTTTTCTTCTGTTTTATTTTTAAAAATCTATTTCCTTTTCACTGAACAAATATTAACAGAGAACTACTATGGCTTTTTGAAGCAAGACCAGCTTGGCAGATCATGCTGTTTAGAGTAAGTGAACTACAACTTGACTCAATCAGCTGTTTACAGCACAGTCAAATTGGTCCCAATAATCTAAAGTTCCAGGTCTCATAGGGTTGTGGTAACCTATCAAAAGTATGTGTGTTTGCATGAAGTGAAATGTTGCTTTTGTGCTTGCTTTGCTTTCTGACTGTTAATTATGAGGGATACAATTGTATCAGCCTTGCATCCCATTGGTTTGGATGCTTCAAATTGCAGCAGTGCCACTACAAACTCTTGCTGTCTGGGGGAGTTCTTATACATAATAAAACAAACCAGGAAAAGTCAAGATTAATTCCTTACTACAACATGTTTTAGTCAGCATCATGTTCCTTGCAAGGGAGGCTCCTGCCCTTTAGGATGTTTCTCACATTTTGTCAAAGTAACCCCCGGGGATTAAAAACCTCATATCAGGACAGAAGCAGTGGACATAGTTAAACTTATAACAACTGAACTTATTGGGCAAAAAGTGGTTTTTCTGCAGAAATCACCCACAAAAGTAAAAATAAAATTAGAAATCTCTACAAAGAAATAATGGGGTTGCATTTAGCATCACATTCTCTCCCAAGCATTTAAATGATCACAAGCCAAGCACTAAAGCTATAAACAAACTACCAAGTTGAGCTATTCATTCAACTTTCCACAACAGTTCTGATCTCAAGCACTAGAGACATTTTGCTTACAAAGACTCTTGCTATCAAACCTCACAGTATTTACACGCATTACACAGATAAGAAATCATACATCAATTTAATGTGTTTTTTTTAAAAAACAAAAACACAACAGTTAAGATTCAAAGAAAGAATTCCTTGAAAAGTATATTTTACTATGTCTTTGTTTAAGGCTCTGCATTCATACCTTAGCTAACACCCAAAGTAAGAAAATGATACTTGCTCAGTCACAAAGAAATCTGTTGCCATGGGAAACCCAAAGATATCAACTCAGGAACTGAAAGCAGGAGTAAATGAAAACCCACTTTTCAGATGTACAAAGACAGTACAAATCAACACACAGAGCCACGCAGCAATTGTGATTTAATCCTAATTTAGGCAAGGGTATGTGACTTTTGATGATGGAAGCTGTAGCTGCAGTTGACACTTTTTGTTTTAACTTAATATCCTTCAGAGACTCTCCTGTTCTGCCAATCTAGAGTGACATAAGTCAACCTGCACATTCACCCCAGCATATATTTTTACCCTGAAATGCCTTTCACACAGATCCCAGTGGGCTCAGCAAAATAGACAGGAAAATAATAATTGAGAACAAACTCATCCTTGTATAGAATATTATATTAAACTCCTTTTTAAGATCTAATACTAACAAGTTGTCTTCCAGAAAACCTAGAGTCTCCCCTCAGGTAGAATTAAAGTACAAACTCCTAAGCACTCACCAATTGATAACAGCTCACTTCAAGTCATTCATAACTCACTTCAAAAAATATGTTGTAGCTGTTAACTTGAGCAAATCTAATTTCAACAAAATATTGCTGACAAAGCACCAAAGTTAAATAATTTTTAACTTGCTAATGACACATGAGATGGAATGCACTCATATCAGTGTAATAGCTTCATAATATACTCAATATCCAGAGGATTAAAATTTTGTTATTAATCAATAACCCATCAGCCATGGTATTGTATTGGTATTTAAATTTCTACTAAAATTCCTGAGTGGAACAAAAGCTTAGGATGTTCTGTTCAGCTTTGAAAAAAACTACTGCTTTAATTAATAAAAAAGAAAAACGCAGCAGCAAAGTATTTTGCTTCAGTCTGAGCTCTGACTTTGAGGTATCCCAGAAAACACAATCTCAATAGGGAAATGCATCAAGAATGTTACTGGTGAGAACAAGATCATTGTTCAGTGCTGCAATTCAGACAAGTCAAATACTATTTGCTCATTTCAGATCAGTATGCATTTTTCTAGCACTATAATTCATCTTCCTCATAGAAATTGTGCCTCAGGCTCTCATACAGTCTTTGCCAATTTAAAAAAAAATACCTTCTGAAATTAAATTCCAGTTTTGTGCTATGCTTTTCCAAGTTCTTGACTTACTGTCACTTGCACCTAAAGGTGGAGGCTCATGAGCATTATCTTGTCATTGGCTGCTGCTCAGACCAGCAAGTGGCTCACAAAACTCTCAGTTGAGATTTTGTTTACTTGTTTAGATCACAGTTTCAAGGGTCCATAGCATATACATAAATACTTTGATGTGTCACTCTGTAGAGGTTGCTCATGAGAGAGTAACTTCAGATGCTAAATATTTATCTTAACACTATTAGCAATTAGACAGCAATTTAGACTCATTATTGTGGCAGTCCTCCAATATGTTTTTTGAGCTCAAAGAGAAAACACAAGCACTCTGCTGTGACACTCACCCCCTCCTGTTTAATGGCCAGAGAACAAATCTGTAGGTTCCTTATTCACCTACAGGCTCCGTGGCATGTTTAGACCAACAACCCCCGCCGTTAGTAAGATGGCAAAAAAAATGTTAAGATTAGGTAGAACTTGCTCTTTCAAGAAAACTGTACCCTGTAAGACAGATTTTCACAGGAACAAATTTACAGTCTAGACCACTTTGATTTCTACTTATTTGCAGAAGTCACCAAGTGTTACACTCTCCCCAAGCAGAATCACTCCCCTGGGAGGAGCAGAGTCACTGCAGCACAAGCACCGAAGTTGCCTCATCTTGGAATAAATAAAGAACATGTATTGAGGGGTTGCCTCAAGCAAAAGTGACAGTAAGCGTGCAAAAGCTGAAATCTTTGAGCATCCTGTCTAATGAACACATTTTCAGGTCTGCCCTGTAATGGCATGCTGGCTGGTAACTGAAAAGTTTTGCTTGCAGCTTGCATTTCAAAACATGTCCAAATAATCTACTTGACAGATAATGAAACCTCTTGCAATTACCTTTAGCTTGAAGCAGAGTTCTTCAACTATCATTTTCATATTGATTTGTGATGAAGTTAATTATGTTTTCCTGCAAGCTGGAACCCACAGCCAAGACCAAAGTCTAATCAAACCAACTGGGACTAAGATAGTGGTAAACGAACCCGTAAAATACAGAACAGAATAAAATGACTCCTGGTCTTTGACAGCGTGACTTGGCTCCCTGTGGGGGATAAGGGTTAAATCTCATCACAAACAGCCAGAAGCCCTTGCAGTCCACTAACAAGGGTGGGGGATTACCAGGAGCTCCACATCTGTTATTGACAATGCTGATGAGCCTAATTGGCAACACACAGCTGATCCCCCTGAAGCAGCAGGGGAGAGAAACAAATAAAGAACGCAAAGGTGGATAAGAGTTTGAGCAATGCTCTACCCAGAGTGGCTCTGGATAAGCTGCTCTTGCACACTGGAGCCCACCAGCAGAAAAGTATCCAAGGCTGGGGGGCTGCTGCAGGTTCGGCACTGGTGCAATAATGGAGTGCAGGCAGACAAAGAAGAGATGTACACAAACAATAAAGCATGACAGTAAGACTCGCCCAGGAAGATGCTTTCTGGTGGAACAAACATGCCCTACCTGCCCCTTACAAAAAAATCTGCTAAAGAATTGCACTTCTGATTTCTCAGCAAAATCCTGGTGTCTGTGACACCACTTTTGTGTTAAGCTTATGACAATATTTGTTTAAACAAAAAACTAAACAAACTAAAAAACAAAACAAAACAAAAACCCCAACCTGATTTTGCCTTTAATTCCCAATCTATTTTGAGTATATTCTGACAGTTAAACTATGCTCAAAGCAGGATATTCTTGTTCACCCCCTTCCAGCACGAATAGGCTTTGAACAGGGCTTACTCCCCGCAGTTCAGTGGCCAAGTGTTACAGCATTATAGAAGCCATCTCAAGAGTCAGGAGCAAATAAAAATCACATAATCAGGCCGAATATCATAAAATTACATGGAACCCAGGTTCCCAAACTGACCTTTGCTCTTTTATTATCACTTACAAAATACAGGTTGCTGTCAAAAGAATTTTATTAAAAGGATGTCCCCTTGCAAATATTACAAAACTGGATTCCCTTCTTTCATACCTCTTTCCCCAGCAAGATCCCAGCTGCCAAGACATGCTGTTGAAGTCCATGAACTACTCTTAATTAAAATGTAATTAGAATGCTGATGTCACCACATGCCAGAAATATGCCAGAAGGAGAGCCAAAGTGTGCAATTAGTGAGCAACTGCAGCTACAGAGAGCCTCCAGAGGAAGCAAAGCCAGGTGGAAGGTGTGAGCCCACCCTGAGTGCAGCTCCCTCTTGCACTCTCAGACTGGCTCTGGCCGCCAGTGACACCCAGGGTGACCTCAGTTTCCTAATTGGTTGTAATGTGTTTGAAAGCCATTGGAAGGACTCTCTGAAGACTTTTTTTAGGCTTTTCATTAGCTTGTAAGATCAATACATTCTCTCTGTACTAAGAGAACAAAAGGAAAAAATTAAGACAAACAAAAGCAGCTTTGAAACATTCTTGGGATTTTCTCAGCCTTGATATGTACCAAGATATAGCTGTTCTGGAACAGACTCTGTCATTTAATTTACTCCCCTTTTGACTAAAGGCAGCCATTAGAAAGAAGAGTCAGGATTTTGGTATCATAACCCACCTTAATATTGACAACTATAAAAATCTATCCAAACACTATTATAGACAGTTTGCCCAGACATCTGCCTCAGATGAAGTCAAACAGTGTGCAGCAAGAGTACAACGATTCATCTTTCTTCAACAATCAATGAAATTTTCAAGCAATGATACCATTTTCTGTTACCATGAAATTTCAGGATGACTGCCTGGTTAGAAATTACAAAAATATCCCCATTAGGAAAGGTAGGCGTATTAAATGTGCATTTATCTAAAGGTTATCATGAACTGACAAGGAAATGATTCAAAAATGGCTCTATGATTGAACATGCACTCTGGCAGATCCTTCAATTCTTTTTATACACACTTCTCTCATTTGAGTTTATTCACAAATTTTGTGAGTTAATAACTAATGTTCTCCCAGGTGGCATTTGTCAACACATCTCACAGTGTTGAACTGCTACAAGATGTTTCACCATTTGTGATTAGGAATGCCCTGTCCTAAACACCTCAAAAATCCCTGTATCGACCTTAGAAAATTATTTAATATGCAGCTGATGGTTTTTCACTTCATATTGAAATGAGTTACTTTTGCAAAATGAACACAAAATTATTTTTCCTTGATGTTCAGCTGGTAGCCAGAATGAAAAGAGCATTTGGAGAGTTTGCCTGAAAGGTGTCTGCAAGCTCTGGTCCAGTACCGATATCATGAGCCTGGTGTCCAGCTGCTAGTGTTCCCCAGGTATCACCTGGAGCTTTGCATGCCTCTAAAGCCCACAAGCCCTGTCCACATACATTAATAAGATTTCCAAACAGGACATACCAAATCAGCAATCAAACCTTCAGTTTAGACAGCTTCTCCTCTGGATACAGCCCTCTCATTCTGTTTATTCTCCCATGCCTTTAACTGAATTCCTTACCATTTCATGGGCATTACTGTAGATTTGTTTTACATGATCAGGAAACAAGTTTTTTAATATGTGTTATGCCTTAAATATCACATATATTCAGCAGGAAAGGAAAAACACTTCTGGAGTACAGTAATTTTACAGACTCTGGTTTCTAATAAATTTTCACAGCTACCCTAAACTGCATTAGCAAGTTCCAGTTTATTGTCAAGCTTGTGCACAACATCCCTTAGTGACATGTCAAATCTTTACCAAGGCAGCTGAACTCCTAAAGCTGTCCTCATTGGCAGGAAACTTGTCAGACTAAATTGCCACCTCCTGTCAGGTAAAGATGTATGATCCGATATCCCCCTGCTGCTGATGACACAAACAGTCCTTTCACTTTGGATGTATTTGCAATCTCCAGTGTTTCTTACCATGAGCAGAGATGTAGCTCATGGTGAGAGGAAACACTGACCACTTTCAACATGGCTTATTGTATAGACACAGGAACACAAAACCCTTAATATTTTTTAATTGTTTTGCTCAGTTTTCACTTTTTTTCCAGGGCATTTGTTTATCTGTCTAGACAATCAAAAAATAAAGGTGTTATCATTGACTCTTGTCCCTTAAGTAGTGCTTCCATAGAATTGTCTAGATACATATTTACTATTTCCATAAGCTTGAGCAGGGAAGTTGGACCCTTGCAGCCTTACCCATTCTGTGATTACTGTGCATTCCAGTCCCTTTACTGCATCCAAGAAGAATTATCTGTTACTTTTGTGGGTCCTTAAATACACCCAAAATCTGAGCCAAGCACCCTAAGCTTTTTTGGTATTTACACTGAAGTATTATATTTATCAGCATTTTTCAAATAATTACAGTTCCAGATCCTGCTCCTGACTTATTCGAAACGTAATCACAGAACATTAGCACATGGGGTAATCTAAACAACTTCCCTAAATTTGGAGGAAAAATAAAATCAACTAAACCCAAACAAAACATTTCTGACATACTTGTACAACGGTTTTGCTAGACTCCTTTATAAGCTGCATTTAAGCTTAAACAAGTTTAGCATTGCTACTTCTCACACCCCAATCTCCCTGTTCCTCAGAAATAGAAAATAAATTTATTTTTCCTTGAAAGAGGAAAGCAATAGCTCTATCTATTGAGGAGAAAAATAATTTTCTCATAGTGTCCTGGGTTGATGCTAAATTGTATCCCCATTTGTCTGTTTAGCTCAAAAATAAGTTTTGTATCTTTAAAACTAGATCTGAAAGTGAAGGAGAAGCAGTGCAATGTCTGAGGTGGTTGTTTTCTAAACACAAAGATGAGAGTTTTCATCTTTCCTTTCACACACGGCCTGTGCTGGCTGCAGTGTGGATGGTGGCACAGAGCTCTCCTTTGCTTTTTG
>VZTB01006559.1:25369-46145 GCA_013397245.1 Thryothorus ludovicianus
TTCAGGGTTGTTCATTTGTTGTGCTGGGGAGTGCTTTGCCTGTTAAATAAACAACTTTTTTCCACTTTCCTCCAAGGAAATTTTTTTTTCAGTCCCAAACCAGCTGTGGAGAGGGGTGGCTCAGATTTGCTTTTTAGAGGGACTCAATCCAGTGGCTTCCTCCCAAATTTGCCCTAAAACAGGACATATAATTTTCTAGTTATGAACTGGAAGTTCCAGGCAGAGCAACTTGGGACTTTTTAGGCCAGAGACACAGAACTTCCCAAACTATAATGGTGAAGTTCAAGAAGGTGGCACAAAAGTTTAAATCAGAAATTCCTAAGAGCAGGCAGAAACTTTTCCCAGGTCCTTTGAAGCACTAGTGCTGATTAGTGCTGTATTTCCCCACCTGCTTGCAGGAACACAGATTGCTTACCCTGTTCTCATCACAAACTGAAATGCCTGTGAGCAGTGCCTGGGAGCATAATTAAAAAAAGTTGTGCCCCAGAGAAAGCTGCCGAGAAGCCTGAGCTAACTGAGAAATGCACTCACAGCTTTTCACACTGACAGTCAGAGAGGAGTTGCACAGCAAGTTCAATAGACATCTGATATAAGGTAATGCTGAAAATTTTCTGGCATTCTACAAAATGTTGCAAGTTTCCCAAAGACAGCTGAATGGAAGTTCAAGCTACCAAATATCAACGCAAAATAAGTAAGAATCTTAAAATGGAAGGAGTAGATATCAAGTAGGTTTTAGAAATGGCAGAATTGGTGAATAAAATAATTCAAACTTCTTCACTGAAAGCTTAAATGATGACAAAATGCTCAAAAAGGGATGCTTTTATACCCCCTTTAATGTCTTACATAAAATGGACTCTTTCCACTAACCTTTCCTATGATCCTAGACCCCAATTTAGATAATTCCATTATCATCTTCAAAGAAGAAAGATATATTAGGAAAATGAAGCTATAGACTAATGGTACCTTATTAAAATCCTATTTACATAGAATTAACATAAATACAAGTTGGTAAACCATATGCTATCACATCTGTTCCTCTGTGTATTAATAACAAGACTGTCCCCTATAGGGCTCTCAAATTAATATGCATTAGAATATATTACAAAGTATTTTGACTCTCTTGACAATATAATTTGCAGCTAGATTATTTGTAGGCTTCTAGCTTGGAATTATTGCTGTTGCACTATACATCAGCTGTTTCTTCTAGTGTGATTAAAGTACAGCACCTGTCTTTTCTGATATTACGACTTTATGGAATTGTGTCAATCTTCAAATGCTCAGCTCCTTACAATTCAAGTTTTTTCAGTTTGAATGTGTCAGAAGACTTCAGTCCTTTATCAACTACACCATCATTTAGGAACTTTGTTTTCCAGCTTCCAGGACACTTAATATACATCAAACAGCAGCAGTATTTACTAATTAGGTTAGGAAAAAACACTCACGTTAAAGAAAGAAAAAACCTTTCAATATGAAGCTCAATAGATATAAAATTACATTTCATCCACCAAGCATTCTATAAATATATGTTTTTATTTCCAATGAAACTAACAGATGCCTCCTTGCACTGAATATAGCAGGTGCTTACATTTTCTCTTGAAGATTATGAAGAATATTTTGGGAAACCAATAAAGTTCATTATGCCTCAGAGTTTTTTATCATTTTATTTATTCCTTTACTTCTTTATGTACATTGTATGACTAAAAAAATACCCACAAAATCTCCCTTTTCCTCATTTCAGCTGCAAGGTTTAGTAACTAAAAAAGTTTAAAAGATAGATGCCAAAATAAAAAACCACAGACGATATTTAGAACTATTAAGGCCTCTCCTTCACGGGGGAGATGGAGCCACCAAAAGCAACCTGCCAAAGGCTGCCCTCAGACTGTGACTCTAAAATGCTTCCCTTGAAAAAGGCTACAGCTCCTCCTATGCTTTCCAGCCTCAGGATCTCTATTTCAGTGTTGCTCACTGAACAAACCATGATAAAACTCCCCAGGCTGGGCAGACCTACAGGAGGAGGCTGCTGATGCTCTCATGTCCCTCAGCAGGGCTCAGCCTGGGGTGCACTGACCATCCTCCCATGGCTCAAATGTTCACACACCTTGAAATGGGGTATTAAAAACCAAACCAGCACAAGAAAATGCCCACTTACCTCATGAGAGCACCTTTTAAACCAAACCAAATACAAATCAGCTAAAACCATCAAGTTTTGTCTTGTCTTTTTGCTTTGTGTGAGCCAAGGAAAGCTCACAAAGCCTCTTCCCTGATGCAGCACCAGCACACTCCCACTCTGCTCCAGAATACTCCTCACCAAGCGTCCCACAAGGGGCAGAATGTTCTGACTTACCCAAGCCATGGGCTCAAGGAGCTGCTGCTGGTGGTCACTCCCAAAGAGAGGAACTCTGTGGGGCAGGAGGAGCAGCGAGAACAGGTCCATACAGCCTCTCCTTTATCTGCTGCCCTCACCTTCTGGGGAGAGCTGGCAAACAAAACCTCAACAGCTGCTCCTCACCCAAAGGCAAAAACCGTTATTTGCCCTGTACCCAGCTGGTGATGGAACAACTTAACAACTTAACTTAACTCAGGACACCTGGGATGCCATCCCGACCAGACCGGCTCCACCTGCCTCACACACCTGTGGCTCGTTTGTTTTTCCCATCAGGTGGGAGCTGCTTTGGTTTGTTCTGGTTGTTTCTGAAGCAGTCCAACAAATGTCGGTGCACATGTCTTCTCTGTGGATTATCTTATAGCTGAAGTTCAGAACTTCTGAGAAAATGTATATATTCATAAAACAGAATTATGTTTCATTGCTAGGCTACTTGAGAGTTTAGTTTTCTAGAAGATATTTTTCTATCCTATAAGCTTAAAATCACCCAGATTTTTTTCTTTTGATAACTGTGAAATGCTCCCAATGAAGACCCATAGCCCTTATTTTAGGTGTCAGTGCTGTATGGACATTGTCTCTCCACAGCTGGAAAAACTGCTGCTCAAGAATGTGGCAGGAGTCAGAAAGTTCCACCTCATCCTCAGTGGGGCACCCTGGGGACACACTGCCTTCATGACCACCCACCATTCAGGCTGCTGAACATCCCAGGAAAATTTTAAGATAGCTAGTGACAGACCCAGAAGTATAGAAGTGTTTACACTGTTGTTACTTTTATACACTTGCACCAACATTTACTTTTCCATATCTCACAGCTGAGTTTGTATCAATGCCTCAAGACTGATGGCACCATGGGTAAAGGACTTCGCATGTGAATTAATAATAGATCATGCCTTAGTATTCTTGATGTAATACTGAAAAATATGCCTAAGTTTTCAAAAACTATAGAGGAAATACTTTGAATAGTAAATACTGCTGGAAGGTTGTTTTTACTGTACAGGTTTACTTTCACAGTTCTGGAGCCTGACATATTGTGTTTGAATATTCAGGTTCTGCTAACAGAGGGAAATATCCAATGTAGCATTCTCTATCCACAGAACAAGGAGAAACATTAATGAAACCATCTTTCCTCCAGGTGCACTTTTTCCTGCAGCTGTGCTCTGTGCAGCCAGTGCCAGGCCCTGGCTCAGGAGCCAAGTGACAGCCAGGGCCAGGCTCAGCTTGCCCGGCTCCAGCCCTGCCACAGGAACCCTGCAGCTTGTGAGAAATCACAAAAAACTGACACAGAACATGTGAGTCCAGCTGTTAGGTATGAACTGCACCTTTTCTGGGATCAGAGGAGATTTAGAGTGAGAAAAAGAAAGACAAAGCTGAACAGTCCTCAGCTTGTTCCCCACTGGGTCTTCTTCTCCAAGATTGAATCCACGTTGCTTTTGTTTTCATGCTTAAACAATCTTCTGCCTGGCACTCCAGTAAAAGCTGCAGTGATGCACTGTGGGATGACTGTGTCATCTCCTGGAATGAAAAACAACCTTGAGAAAAACAGATCATCAGCAATTTTGGCTGGTTTTAGGTAACAGAGCAGGAATTACACTATTCATAAAACAAATCCGTTGTGCAGCAGAGGGATGGAAGCCATGCAGACAGGATTATAGTTGGTTTATAGTTTTGGCCTGCAACAACCAAATTTTTCTGCTCTGTTGTATACATTGTGCGAGGCTGCATTATGGATCAGATTGCTGCATAAGGTATTATAGAAATATGTGAGCTTTAGGCTTCCCACACGCAATATCATCATGCCTGCAAAATTTCCCTCAGTTCTGCATATTCATTAATTGCTTGAGTTGTCATGGTCTTAAGTTCTGAAGTGTTTCATTAATTTCCAGCCTAGACACAAATATAATGATTTTTCCAGGCAGAGACAAATTGATTGGATCAAGAGTAATCCTACTGAGCTTTGAGTTCCTAAGTAGTGATCACAAAGAGTCTCTCAGTTATAGAACAGTGACCCTTTAGAATAGTATTCACATATAATTAATATAAGCATGTCTTAATAAACCATATGCTCACTCAGCTGTTCTTTGCTGTATTAATAACAAGGCTGTCCCCTAAGGGACTCCAAAATGAATGTATATTAGACATATGTATCCTAATAACCAGAAGGTATCACAGTTGTACTTGTCTTACTTTAGATAAGTATTTAATACAGCATTATTTTAATGACTTTAAGAAAACATATGTCCCTGTCAGCTCAAAAATGCAGTTTATGAGACTCAAGATAATCTGAATATTGGGATAAAAAACGTCAGAAATACTATTCCTTCCCAATTTACATTAATAACTAATGGGATTGATAATAACGTGAATCTAATAATCTAATACTCTTTAAAAAGGAAAAGGGAAAGTGGCTATAAGGCAAAGTGCAACATAACAAGATCTCTGAATATATCATATAATTTCAGGTCTCATTTTCTGTTGCTCATTACCTTATGACACAGACTATAACAGACTATTGCTCTTCACACTATTAAAGTAGGCAAACCTATTGAAATAAAATAATCACCATTATCTCACACAAGGGTTCAGCTTGGAGTGATCTGAAATTTCCAACCACATTTGTTTTCTTATCTGATTTATCATACACAATTTATTTTATGATATCCTAGCTCCCCCACACTTTTGAAAGTAGAAGTTGTAAAATGAAATTCTAATCAAAATTCTAGAGAGAAAACATCTCTGAGAAAAAAAATAGACAAATATTAACTGGGATAAGAATTCCTGCCTATGTCTCTCAGTTTCCAAAGGAAAGTCTGATCATTGATTTTTTTGTCTTTTCTAGGATGGTTCTCATAAGAAGCTTTGACAGAGAGCAGACTGATCCTGCTGTGATTTATTAAAACGTGAATGTGTTTGTGTAATGGGCAAGAGCACAGTGGCATAGATGGGCCAGGAAGATGCTCAGAGGGTTGGAGCCCCTCTCCAATGTTGAGGGAGCTGGAGCTGTTCAGTTTGGAGAAGAGAAGGCTCTGGGGAGACCTCAGAGCCCCTTCCAGTGCCTGAAGGGGCTCCAAGAGAGCTGGAGAGGGGCTTTGGCCAAGGGCCTGCAGTGACAGGACAAGGGGAATGGCTTCCCACTGCCAGAGGGCAGGGTTAGACAGGACATCAGGGAAAAATTTATTACTGAGAGCTCGGTGAGACACTGGCATAGGCTGCCCAGATAAGTTGTAGATTCCCTATCCCTGGAAGTGTTCAAGGCCAGAATGGGGTTCTGTGGTCTTTGTTATGGTTGGATGAAAAATTAATAAATAAATTTTTCTTGCACTGTTTCCCATGAACGCCTTTACTCACCTCCTATGTGCACTTTCATCCTGTACCTCTTTTTAAGTTACAGATAGAAGAGTCTTTTTCATTTTTTTGGTGGGGGTGTGGAGAGAGGAGCTTTTCTGCTGTGTGTAATGACCATAGGTACCCTGAGCAATGGGGAAACCATACAAGTGTTGAAGCACCCCAAATAATACACTCATGTTGGATGGAATTTGCAATTATCATTCTACTTCTACAGTTCTGCATAATAGATGCAGCTCACAGAAGAGCTCAAAGTTACAGCTCCAGTTTTCTGAGCAGATGTGATCCCCACCTCACCAGATCCTTAGGTAGTTAACAATACACTTGTCATTTTGAATTGGATAAAAAGCAGCTGTTCTTTAAGCTTTCATTTCAAAGAAAATACATACTGTTCTGCAACAAATGGCAATTAGCTGTCAAAAGGGGAATATTGAGAGCAGCTCTCCAGATAAAATGCTTTTGTTTATCATTAATTTATAACAGTGCATCACAAACTTGAGGACTAGATGCAAGAGTCGTAGAATAATGAAGCCTGAATATTTTGATCAAAACAACTACAGCAGGTTCAACATCTCCACTGGGCTAAGTTAGCTGAATTGAAATGTCTGGTCTCAATTGCTTGTTGCCGTGTTGTGCTTTCACCAGCTGACATGAGGAAACTTCTTTTCCTGACAAAAGACAAAACAATTCTGCCAGCTGAGGTGACATTGTGTTCATTCAATAATGATACAAGGCCCTGAGGTTCTTCGGCAAGAAAGATAACAAAGAGAATCCTCATTAACTAACTGCAGAAGAATGAAGGTCAACCCACAGAGAGAATTTCATGCTTACATGTCACTTAGAACATTTGTTCTTCATTAATTCTTTAAACCCAAGCTGGGATATCATCTAGCAGCATTTTAATGTCCCGCACTCCATCAGAAATAATTCTTAGGATGTGGGTTTCTTTGCATTGTGCTTTAGAGGCTTTTTTGAGAAGCATTTGACTTCACATCATTGGCCACTAATAATGTTTTAGGATTATTACAAGACTGGCTGTAATACAGTAAATAATGGTCTGGGTAGATGAAACAAATGAGGATTGACGTAACATATTCCAAGAAACTTGCTATATGGACATATAAAAATACCATCACTATTTTTTATGCTTGTGCACTATTTTGTTGCTGTTGTATTTTTAAGTGTTTTCTGGTGAATCAAAACATCTTATTTCTGTCAAGAATATACTCCCCATAGAGTGGTAGAATTATATGCAAGATACTGTATTTTCAAATATGCAGATGCAACTATAAATATTTAAGTCTATTTACATCTGGGGAGTTTTGGACATATGCTGTATAATTAACCACTAAAAAGACAATAACCACACCTTTGTTTTATTAGACTTTACCAAAAAATATTCCACATGTCATGTTGTGAAATAGTATTCCACATTTTTCTCTCTCTGTGATGGCTACAAAAAAAAACACCCAAGCCAATACCCTTCTGGTTCTGTATGTTGATTGTTCTTAAGGATAAATGCATTCTCAGAGAAGTAAAACATAAAGCACATAAAACATACATATATGTGTATATATGTGTGTGTGTACATCTTTCTCTATATATATGCATCTATATCTATCTATATACTTATGATCTATATCTATATCATGTTTAATGTTCAATGGATATCCTTTTAAAGATTTAGTTCTTCTTATGATTAGAGTTTGAGGGCATTTGCATAAACCAGAGTGTTAAATGCGAAACTTGGGAAGATTTCCTGCAGAGCAGGAGCACAAGCAGGGACCTTCCTCTGGTCCTGCTCCAGCTGCCAGAAGATTCCACAGCAGCACTGCCAAGCCTTGTACCAGCAGCTGAGAGATTCCCACCCTTCCCATGCCACCAGTCCTGGTATTCTCCACGTATAAGACTGTAACATCCAAAATATTTGCATTTCTTTATAAATTTTACCTCTCTCTATGCCATATGACTATTGTGCTTTCAGGTTTATTTTAACTGACATGTTTCAGTCAGACGTATCTGAGGCATCATAGAGAATTTGGGAGGCAGAATGGCCAGGCAGTTACTGCTTCAAATGGAGAGGCTTATCCTTGTATCAAGTTTGTTCTGAAGCAGTATCTCGTAACCCCAAATGGTTTCTCCTCAGTGTCACATATTATTCATGTTATTGGTCATCTCTGGAATCTTGTCAGGAAAAGAAAAAGATGATAGGTGACTGACAAGCAAGAATATTTTAACTGAGTGTCCTTTTTCTATTTCTTCCAAAGCCTCAGTGAGTTATCCTAAGTCTCCCTTTTAGCCAAAACCAACCTGATATCAATATATTATTTTATTTTATGAACACTGTACAAAGAAGAAATTATATTATACTAAATATATTCTTTTATAACACCGCATTATTTTACAAACATTGTGCACTCTTGTCTCTTAGCAGACTTTTGTTGATTTGTTTCAGGTTTAATCCGCAGGTGCCATTAGATTCCTAGATCAGCACAGAACCCCAGTGCTCTCTGAAGGCAGAAGGCAGCCTGTGTCAGGGAAATCTGGCTGATCAGCATGCTGTCTAATCTAACACTGACACAAAAACATATGATTCTTTGCCTACATTTTCAAATTACAACCTGGAGATAGTAAATGTTGTAATAGAAAAGCAGAGAAATAAAATTCTAAAATGCCAAAACACGAAGGCACCTGAAACAAAACAGCCTGCAATTTATTTCACCTCTGTAGCTGTAATCCAAAGGAATAGTGAAGCAAAGTGTCTATTTGTGTCCTGGATCACGAAGCAGGCTGTAGCCCTGAGTGGGCTTATCTAGCTGGCTTTTAAACTGTTTCCATCCAACCTTGTCCACTACAAAATCCTCGGCTCAACAGCCTTGTTTCTGCTGTCAGGCAGTGCTGCAAACATGATGGTTTTTTCTGCCCTCCCCTGCACCTGCAGAGTTCTGATGTCTGCTCCTCAGTCAGACAGCCCAGCAGACAACTGCTCCTCTCTTTCACGTCTCCCTTGTATTAGGAAGGCAGCAAATTGTAGGCTATTCTCTCTTCCCAAACTTGTCCTGATGGCTTGAAAGACGATCCCAGAGCCAGCCTGCCACATTTACTGCAAAACGAGGCACCTGACACACTTAGAAAGAACAGCAGTAGAATGCTGTGTGTTCCTTTTCCTAAACACCAACTGCTCCATCAGTTCCACCCCAGCCCTCTCCTCTGCTGCAGCCTGGGTCCCTCATGGCCTTGCTCCTGACAGATGTCACTTCAGAATTAATGGCCACAGGACCCCCTTCCAGACCATCACAGAGAGATGCTTGCCATTCCATCCCACTCTACTGGGGTATGCCAAGCAAATCAAGAAGCAGAGGTGGTAGAATAAAATTACTGCTACGCTTAGGCAGTATGTCCATCTTAGCTGGATTTATACATTCTTCAAATCTCTGTCATAATAAAACTGGCATATAAAAACCTGTCACATCTGTACTTATTTACAAAAAGAGAGCTATAACAATATTCATAATTTGGAAAAATGGTTCTGTTTCAGCTTTTTTCTTTTTAAAAATTCCAGTCTAATGTTGATCAACAAAATGGCTTTACAAAGGGGAAGTTCCTTACCTAACAGGTAGATGAAACACAGTTATCTGCAACACAGATCCAGAAGCTTCTTTAATTTCTTCTCTTGTGCTTGCATGCTTTAGAGAACAGGATTTGGTTTCCCCTCTTCTCTGCTGAACAATTATGAAGTAAGGTTTGGTCTACTTAGCAAATGGTGCAATTTCCTCTTTCATTTTTATTCATTTATTTATTTTATAATGAAGCGAGAGCTCTCAGAGTGAAGGAGCAATTACCCAGCACCTTCCTCTGGGATCTCTCTGAGAGTAAGGAAGGGAGGCTCTCAGACATGATTCCAATCCACCTTTGCCATCATCCAGTGGCAGGGTCGATTTGAAGAGCTGCTTGCATGCCCAGAGGTCTTGCAGGCACTCACATGAGTTAAGTGTGTTAATGGTTTCCTAATCAAAACAAAAGCCACAAAGTTCCCATCGAACATACCCGGTAATTACTGACAGACTAGAAACGTGTGTGAGAAGTTCATAGCCCATCCCCTAAAGTTTATCAAAAAATAACATTTTCAAAAATTACCTGAATATCCTGAAATTTTTATAACAAAGCTTCTGAACTGAACTGTGAAAATGACAAATTTTAAGGTATCTTGGACTAGTTTTCCACCAATATCAGGTGAAATTAATGAGTTTAGATAACTTGATCGGCATTTAAATGAAAGCAAGAAAAGTGAGAGATTTTTCTATTTTTATTTCTCGGTGAATACTGAAATATTACATTACAAAAGCAAGTTCAAAGATAGTAAAATAACACAAATTCAATTTTGGGAGGGTTAACTCTGAACCAATAATTTTCTGAATTTTCTGAATTCTATCCTACTGTTTTACATTCACTGTAAAATACAAACATTTTAGTAGTGGAAAATTATTCCTTTTCCAGTAAAAGTATTAGTCAAAATAACATACATTTATTATTTTTTTAGAAAACAATTGATTTCAAGAAGGTAAAACACAATCCAAAAAGTTTTAAAATATTACAGCATTTGATGTTACATTGCTGGACTGGACTGTGCACTTCATGGATGTTACACATTGCATTAAGAAAAGTGAATATTTATTCAACATACCAAATCAAGTTCTTGATTATTTTACCCTTTTGAGAAAATTGTACAAAGGAGATTTGAAATCCTGTCATCCAAATCTGCCCCAGTGTATAACTTCCTGTTAGTGACTGAAGATTAAGATAAGAGAATCAGTTCTACTTAATATACATTTAAATAAACTGGAGGGATGCATTTTAAACTTTAGAAAACCCTAATCAACATAAGACTCTTTATACAAGTGCTGCTATCATGTGTTATTGGGTAAACAGATTTTTTTTTCCTTCCATCAATCTAAGTCTATTTATTTAGAAATTACTGGGTTATTAGAACTGCTATCTTGTCTCTTGCATTTAATTTTCAATCTGCATTACATTTAGATATCCAAGTGACAGAGAAAGAGGCGGATGGTTCCATTTCTGTAGCTTCCAGTTCTGCAAAATGAATCTCAGTGTGAAAAATTAAGATTAATGGGCTTCATAATCATTTTGTTCTGCTGAAGCCAATTTGAGTAAAAGGGAAAAAGAGTTTATATATGAAAATATCTTTGATATCTTTGGATAAAAATAAACATTATACATGAATTTGAGCCCATGCACAAATTGCTATTTTATTTTCTCCTTTACCTGTGTGAAACCCCATTGGCATAGGCACAATGGATTTCAGGATGTCCTCTCTCAAACTGTCATCTAAAGGAAGTGCAGGAAAAGGTCGGGGAGAACATGAAGGGTGGAGTAGCTGACTGCCACTCTGGGTATATGATTTTAGGATTCCATATACATGCTGGTCTTTCGAAAAGTAATTTATCTTCTTTCTTTAACTGAAGGGTAGAATGGTTCAGATGGAGCAATTCTACCCCCCAGCTGCCTACCTGGTCTCTCTCTGAGGCACCCCATCTGGCTGTTTGGTAGCTATTTGAGGGTACCATGATCAAGAGTTTTGCCTTTGGATCAATTTAAGAACCTAAAGATGCCAGTGCAGGAACAGCTGAGAGCTCCCTGCTCTGGAGAAGGAATGTCTGAGTGAGGGGTGGTGAGACCATGCCCCAGAAACAAACCATCCCCATCACCTGTCAGAGGCACAGAACTGCTGGCAAAGATGGGCACAAATTTGGGCCTTTTCTTTCTTCTGAGATAAAAACCCACTTTAATATATAACATAGAAGTGACATGAGATCTAATCTAATCCAAATTTAAACTGTTCCAATATCGGCTGCATAACACTTAATGTATAATCCTTTCTGATTTTAAATGGCTAAAACTAGAAGTAAATTAGTTAACCTAAAGAGTATTTCATTCCTCACTGGCTGAAAATTATTGCACTAGTATTTTGTTTTTTTACTCCTTAACTATAGACTTTCTTTAAATCCAGTCTTATTTCATAGGAGAACAGGCACATTTTAAATTCTTCAGTACAGGAGAAAGAAGAAAGCAAGTGACACACTATAAAGATTTCATACCTATTCAGCTTCTTGTAGCATCTCCAGACCAATGATCTTAAATCAACAGAGTGATTGCTTGAGAAAAGCCCTATGCCACAAGTCTAAGTCCAGCATTGATCCACTTTCCCACTGTTAGAAAGTCAATATATTTCATCCACCACCTTTGGCTTTATTTTTAACTTTGCCACTGTGATTGTTGCCATGCTGTTCTGGTACATTGAACACTACCCTGGGCAATCAACCAGGGAACACAGCACATTACAAATGGATGTGGTATGATAGTACATTAGCTGGGAAATACTGCAGCATCACCTCTTCCCTGAAATCTCACAAATTCCACTTTCCCTTCTAGCAAAATACTACTGAGCCCATAATGGGGAATAAGTAGATTTTAGATTTTTGTAACTGCTGGCTGAGCACCAGCCCATGAGAATGATAAACATTTTACTATTACCAGCATCTGGCTCTTGTAAAACTTTTGGGTTTAATTTCTGTTATGTGATTTGACATCACCTTAGAAAACATGCTCTAATCAGGTGTTTCATTGTATTCTAGAAGCAGAGTGAATAGCACAGGGTTTTGGACACAGCAGAGGTGCAGTGATGTCCTGACTTGGGGATGGCCTCTTGCCAGCCCCAGCTTTGGCTGCATTACCTTTGCAATCATTTAGTACCAGTCCTTCGTGTCAGCAGGGTGATAGCACAAATTGGGTACTTCCAAATGCAAAAATACTCATCAGCAACAGCAGAAAGAACTGACCTAAGGCACAGTGCTTTGTAGATAGGAGATTGGCTGCCTATATGTTCATTGTTTAATTTGGACAAATAACCTATTTCTTTACATATCAATTCCGTCTCTGTATGGCAGAGGAAATAACTTTTTTTTTTCTTTGCCCATTTAGCTTTCATTCTTTTTTTAAGTGAGAGTCCCTCACCATGAATGTGCAGAGATGCTTTTAGAAACTACTGTAACATAAATGAAACAGCATTGACCAGACAATTCTAAAATAATTCCAATAAAGGGGTGATGCATGAGAAGGCCCCCAAGTCCCTTTTCCCATGAGAAAAAAGCTCAGATAGCTTTTATGTGTTTCTTCTTTGGAAAAGTGCAAAGCTTTGCCCATTAATCAGGAATTACTCATTCACTGTGTCTGTATAAGCCTCAGCGCAATAAACTGCACACCAAAAAATTCATATTTACCCATAACACATATGCAGACACAGTAAGTACATATATGTACCTCCTAACTACATACAAACAACAAATTTTAAAAAACCCTCCCCCAAAATTTAGTTGAAAACTGTACAAGACCTTATAAAATCAAGCAGTTGAGCAATGGCCCCTTAACAGCAGAGATAAATTATGGAAGCCTTTGGCCTCACAAACCATGACTATGATATCTGATGGAATCCGACCCAATGGATTCTGAGCTCCTCAGGATAAAAAAAAAATCACACAAATTTAAAGAAATGTCAATAATAATGAAAAATGATCAAAGCAAACTAAGATACCATCTAGTATAACTCAGATGCAGAATTATATTCTCACAGAGATATTTTTTAAGTTTTCTGGGAGGCATCAGTGAATCAATAAAGAGGAGAATTAATCCCTAAAACACTGGGAAATGTGGAGCTCAGGCTTTCATTTATCTTGCACTCATGGTGCTGCACAGGTATTTCAGGGATCTGACAGCCCTGCGTGGTGTTGCTGCTGCACCATCTGTGCAGCAAATGCACACCTGAGCTCCAGGGAAATGCTGGAGGAGTGCAGCAGAATTTCTAATTCAGTGTTTCTTCTAAAGTATTTTATGGAAACTCACTGCTGACCCAACATTAAAATATTGCTAATTATTGAACAATAACAGTAAAGTAGTCTCTCTGTAAATAAGACTGGCTTTCTGAATGCATATAATGTGAAACCCTTCCTTGGAGAGGATGATGAGGGCTTTGGCACTCACATAATGAGACCCAAAATTAATCTGTCATGCTCTTATATAGATGGTGTCTTGAATTTATTTATTTTCACAGTAGTCTCATCTTGGAGAGAAAATACACTTCAAAGTGGAAAAATAGCCTTGTAATACTCAGCAAGAGATTTTTTTAATATCAGACACAGATGAGGAAGATATTCAGACTAACAGGAAAAACCAAAGCACTGAACATAGAAGCTGATAGAGTGTCCTTCACAGAACATAATATTTAAGCAAAATATCAAAGCATTTAGTCATTTGACAAACACACTCTCTGTTGTTTAAATCAAAAATAAAAGCTGGTCTAACTGAAACATTGTCCAATTAAGTATAATTTACTTAATTAGTGTCAGGAGATTTCCTCAACATCTGTACTGTAGTCTATGTGTTTTTCTCTGAAATCTGTATCTATATCCTTGCTAAATTCCTTACAAGTTTAAATCTGAAGATTGTTTGCTGTTTCCATAGGTAGCAATTAGCAGTTGTTCTCTCATTTTCAAATACAAATAAATTTCTTACATACTTATTTCATAAATAAAAGCCACCATTTCTAACCACTATTCTAACCACAAGAACACATTTGTTTCCCATTCACGTTTTAATTGAGTCATTATTATAGGAAATCAAATTTTGGTATTTTATGCACAGTGCTCTACCCCCTGTGAAGGTCAGGATTAAGAAAAGAAGACAAACATGACTTTCTTTTGGCCCCCTCATGATCAAATATACACAACTGGCAGCTAGAACTTCATAGGGAGAACAAATAAAAGCAACAGCAAGAAGGATCCTGAAGAAGTGCTGAGGCTTTCCAGCTGCAATTCCTCTGGAGATGGCCACACCTGCCTGCCTGGCTATAACAGCACAGAGGGAGGAAAGAAGAGATTGGAATTATCAGCTTGCTGTGATGGCTGGGATTAGCTTCAGGAGATAGTTCTAGTCAGATTGTAAAACTGACATATAATGGTATTTTCAGACTTACTCTTGGAAGAAAAATGATTCTACCATGAAAATAAGCTGTCTAATATACACTAAATTTAAACAAAAGATGGAAAAAATACTGATATGTTTAAATCAATATGTACCATAAAAAAAATCTGTAACACAATTATTCTTGTGGATTACTCCAAAATGTTCTCTAAGTTAATCAGGAACTGACAGGTTTTCCTTTCTTCTTTCCTGAGAACACTCCTTCAAATGATTTCCACTCTGAGGATTTCACTCTTTTTTTTTCCATTACCATCAGAGTTTACATTAACTTAATCTACCTCCTACCTACAAAAAGCTAATTACTGATCTCAGTTAGGCCCATAAACAGTGCTTTTACATTAACCAGGGGTCATTAAATACCACAGGAAAACACTTTCTTTTCCAGATGGTTGGAGGGTTGTCTCTATGCAACATGTTCAGCATTTGTTCACCTGCAAAGAAGAATTCCAATTACCATGCTTTAAGTTAAGAAAATACATACAACTTCTTACACATGCATCTGTTGGCAGCTGCAGGAGTTATCACTGATCCAGGCACCACATTAATTCATTTACTCCAGGATAACTCCTTGTAACTCCATGGGTGTCATTGCTTTACATATTTAACTTCTATGTGTTCTCAAAAGATTCTGGTATGACTTTACAAAAGTAAATATATATTTGCAGCACCAATTTTGCCATTTTTAAAGGCATAGAGCTGAGTACCCAACACAAATCCCTTGAAAGCATGCTAATAATTAACAAAAATACTTTTCACATCATGAATAAAGCTTCTTCCTTAAAAAGAAGAAGAAAAACCAAATCCTGTACTTGTTTTTGGAAACTCTATGGCATCTGTTATGCACTTAAAATCTATTGACTTGGAAATATAAGGGAAGAGCTTGTCACTGACATCTGTTTTTTCTCTCCTGAAAGATCTACAATGAAAATCAGTATTATTATTATTAAAGAAAATTGAAGGTTTTCCTCCTGTGTAATTGGTCAGGTACTTTAGTGCAAAATGTTATGCCTGGTTAGAATGAATTGCTACAGAGACAGGAAAAACTGACCCTCATGCAGAGTAATGTGAGGTCTCTGAATGAGAATACAGGGAAACATCACCTACATTTCTATGAGATTATAAATATATAAAACTATAAAGAGGACACGGTCCTTTTATTTACTCTGGAATATTCCTTCAAGGTGAGAATTTTTCAAGACAATCACTAAATTATTTTCCTGTATGTACATCACCTCTTTGTCAGTGAGTGCCTTCAGGTTCTAAAGCAGAGACAGATTATCAATAAAGTCTTGCTTTCATGTGAAGCATAAATAAGAGAGTGAGTAAGAAAAAGAATGGGTGAAAGATGTGCTGCAAGTGGACAGAGAACTCAGCAATCCTCACTCCTCCTTGCCAGGGTGGATGCTCAGATCAGGAGGTCTTCATTTCCAGCCTCTTTTCATCAGCAGTGAGGAGATGCAGCATCCTCCAGCAGATCAACCATGTCCTCCAGCAGATAAACCACATCCTCCAGCAGATAAACCTCATCCTCCTGAAGATAAATCACATCTTCCCACAGATAAACCTCATCCTCCAGCAGATAAACCTCATCCTCCAGCAGATAAACCACATCCTCCAGCAGATAAACCTCATCCTCCAGCAGATAAACCACATCCTCCAGCAGATAAACCACATCCTCCAGCAGATAAACCACATCCTCCAGCAGATAAACCACATCCTCCAGCAGATAAACCTCATCCTCCTGCAGATAAACCTCATCCTCCAGGAGATAAATCACATCCTCCAGCAGATAAACCACATCCTCCAGCAGATAAACCACATCCTCCAGCAGATAAACCACATCCTCCTGCAGATAAACCACATCCTCCAGCAGATAAATCACATCCTCCAGTGGATCATGTGGATCAAGATCTCACTGATTCTCAGAGCAGGCTGTAAGAGACCCCTCTTTTTGCATTGGTTACATGGAGATCTGGTTTCCTGTCTCAGGTTTTTATCTATTTTATCTACCTCAAACTATCAGAAAATTCTGAAAACTATGTTATTAGCGTTCACAGTTATAACTGTTGTATACAAGATAGCTGTGATAACCTAAATTGCTGGACAAAAATTCTTCAGATGAAAGATTTTTTGGCAAAAAGACATACTGAGCCTGGATGCTTCAAAAGTTCATTAGATTTTGCCAGATGGGGAGGGAGATGCTCTGAATTTTCTTTAAAAATACTACTTAAATAAGAGACTTCCAAATTTTTGGTGTTGCTGTGTTTTTTCAAATGTAAATGTTACTTTTAATGTAAACATTTGCTATTTGTAACTTTTAAAGTATCATTAAGATGACCAAATTAACAAAAAATAATAAAACCCCCCAAACAAACAAAAAAACCCAGCAATCAAAAAAGCCCCAAATTCAATAAATTCCAGCATTTAAAATCGATTTGAATGTTCTGTTAAACTTAAATCACCTTCTAAATCACCTTTTCAAATTATTTGGTGTGAGACAAGCCAAGAAATCTCTTCTTGACCTCCTTGTAATCAAGACTTTTTTTTGCAATCATAATCACAATATAATCCCTCATATATTTTCTCTTTTTTTATCAGAAAATACACTAAGAAAAATTAGATTAGCTCATGATTAATCCTCAAGGTAATGGTACAAAGGTAAAAATATCCAGATTTGAGAATGCCTATGAATTATTAAAGCAAGATTGCTACCAAAAATATTCACTATATAATTCACAAATTATTCTTGGGCTGTTTCCCATTTTATGAATGGTCTATTCTTCTGCTTTTATTAATATTGTTGACTAGCTACAACAGGTGACATTTTTATCCCCTTAGGCTGTCCATTATCCAAATGAAGGGCCATCTGGAAAGGGATTCTGTTCACTGAAAAATGTGACAGAGCTGATGGCTTTTTAACTGCAAGTCATCTATGATTGCTGGTAAACACCAAAAATTAGCATTGATCCCCCTCAAATGAAAAAAACAACAACAATAAAGTACTTCAGACAGGCTTATGGAAACACCTTCTCGGCAGATGTGCATACTAATTAATAATTGTAGATGGCAACCCTTCCTCATTTTAGTAAATTAATGCCAGTTGAATCCTCTAAAACAAATAAACATGACTACAGATGGGGCAGCTACGTGGGCATGCCCAGCAGAGCATATGTGGAGTAGGAAATGGGGTGGGACTGAGCTCACTGCTGCTCTACAGACACAAGAGCCATTACCAGAACCTGCCACACTCAGAAAATCAGGGACTTTTGTGCTTCTGCCCCCCAGGCCACATTCTGGGAGGGTTTCCAAAGAGGAGGTGGGTGCTGCACTCTCTGGACTTTGTGGCTGGGAGGGACTGAGGCAGCAGTCACACATTCAGAGGCAGAACGAGACTGGCACCATTTGGGCGTGACAATCCTCAAAATTGTTTTACACCAACACTACAAGAGAATGGAAACAGAAAATTAAAACATACTCCACTCATCTGTCTCCCACCAATATTGTGTTTTCCTTCTGGGGTGATGAATACACACCTGCAGTAATGTACTCACCAAATCAACTGGAAACTACTCTCTGGGCTTTGATGGAATTGAAGCAGGCTCTCTAAAAGCACCAGCAAAAACTCACCAGAGTCTGACATATCCTAACAAAGCAGGAACCCACTAGGAACAGAATAAGTAAGGATCAGATTATGAAATAGTTTCATAATTTCAAATATCCTCTGGACTGAGATAGCTTTATAAACGTACTTAATTTTAGACAAAACTACAATTATTAAAAAATAACTAGTTCCATATAAATTGGACACAAACTCGTTATCTTTTGAGCCGTTGATTGAAAATATGGATTTAGGGACTTTGTTTCCACCATCTGAAATCAGAACAGCAACATCAAGTACCTTTACACTGACACAAAAAATATACCTTAAAATTTCTTCAGCATAGTTTTTCATCTCAAAGGACACAAAAAGTATAATTACCTTGCCTTAGAAAAATCATATCCATTAGAACCTATAGTGACAACAGGACTAACAACCCTTGATTTACTTCTGCTTATTATCTATATTTACTCTGCCTACTATATTCATCTATAACATCCCCCCTGCATCTGGTGCCACCCTGGTGAATACTTGAGGAGCAAGTTTGGGTAACATAAGATTCCCCACTCCTGATCGAGCAGGTGTGTGACTACAAGGGCTACACCATGCTCATGTATCAAACTGATTGCAAGGAAAAGCTTAAAAGGAAGAAAAAGATCTACAGCAATAAAAGTGAAGCTTCCAATGTACCAATAAACAAAGGCAATAGACTTTGTCGCAGCACAAAACATGAAAGAATTTTAGTTTTAAAGTACTGCTCTGCACAACACAGCAAACAGAACAATCAAATTATTGTCTGCTTGTCTAACACGAAGGCAGCATTATCCACAAACATCCTGCAGCTAGGAGATAAGATGCTGGAGAAGTGCTATAAAATGGTTTATAATGCAACTAACAATGATTTGGTAATTTGGACATTTCATATTTAATGAAAAACTATTTAAATCAGAACTCATCAGAAATGCAATGACAAGGCTTATTATACTCTGTTTGTGTCTCCAACCAATGAGTGAATTCTCTCCATTTTTAAATAGCACTCTTTTAACATGAAGGGAGAAAGTTGGATGCATGGTATTACTTTTAAATTAAACCACACAACTGATATGAATAAAAGAAGGTCTCCTAAAGCATTCCATAATAACAGGGATAACAACTGGCTAGCAGAACATTTGACTTGTTTTTTCCCAGCAGATTTGAAGTGCACTGCAATGTAATGTATTGAAAATTATTTCTAGCCCTTCCTGATATCACAAATCACAACCTGTATAAAGCCATATGAGCAATCAAAGATCCATTTGAGCTGTGATTCATATATGCATGTGCTCAGAGCTGGTTCTGCTCAGTGCTCTATAATCAGGGCTGCAAACATTTTTCATTAGTTTCCCTTTTCATTAAAGCTATGAAAAGAAGGGAGAGATGGAATAAAATGTAAAAAGAATGAGTTTGGTATATAAAGCCAGTGTGTTTTTATAGGCAAAATTTTACCTGCTCTGTGTGTGTGTGTGCACATATATATTCATACTCAATTTTTGAGCAGATAATATTTCATAAAGTAATCATGGAAGAAGTCTTCTGTTGCCCTTTCCACTAAAGGTTTCTTGATCTTCATATCAAAGTGTGCAACAGAATCATATATCCCATATTGAATATATCCTGATGATCAGGATCTTTTACCTCAAAACCTCACATTTTGCAGAAGAGTACCTACCAAATAAGTAACTTTTTATTAAGATGGAATGGCTATTAATGCCACTTTTGGTATGTAGGTACACAACATATACCAATATATTATTGCTACATAGGAGTCATAATTAGAACAAATATCAAGATATACTTAAGAGAAGTTAAATGTCTTTTTCAAACATGAATGGAAGGCATAGCTGGAATTTAGATTGTTAGAGTTACTCATAAAGTTTTAACCCTTCACTGAAGAAAAAAACATCCAGAATTCACCTCTAGAAAAGAGAGATGAAGAATAAAAGAACAGACTGGAATGAGGAGCTGAGCTGGCTCACATCATTGGCTGTAAATTACCTTCTCCAGCTATTTTACTTATAATACACTTCTGCATAAATGTGATCTGTAACATTTATCTAGGACAGAATTAAGGAACCTGATCTGACAGTCAGTCTGGTTTGTCAAAATGATGTGGTCGAACTCTACCCCTCTAAAGAAATGCCAGGAAACTCCTTCAGTGTCACAGTGGAACAGAAGCAGGGCCACTCCACAGCCCAGTGCCACTCCACAGCCCAGTGCCATTCCACATCCCAGTGCCATTCCAGATCCCAGTGCCATTCCATAGCCCAGTGCCATTCCAGATCCCAGTGCCATTCCAGATCCCAGTGCCATTCCACAGACCAGTGCCATTCCAGATCCCAGTGCCATTCCACAGACCAGTG
>VZTB01006559.1:46799-87966 GCA_013397245.1 Thryothorus ludovicianus
CCCAGTGCCATTCCATAGCCCAGTGCCATTCCAGATCCCAGTGCCACTCCACAGCCCAGTACTATTTCAGACCCCAGTGCCACCCCATAGCCCAGTGCCATTCCAGATTCCAGGGCCACCCCATAGCCCAGTGCCATTCCACAGCCCAGTGCCACTCCACAGCCCAAGTGGGATCCTTTCTGATTGTGTAGAACAAAGTTTTGTCCCTAGGAAAGCTCCCCGTGGCTCCTGTCACGTGGAGAGAGCAATGCAAGAGAGAACACTTTCAATGCACCCATACAAACATTTCCTGAATATCTGGGTCAAAGGATTATGAATCCAACTACTCTCTTGATTTGCAATTCTCTAATTACCAGAGAAATTACAGAATTTCAAACATGTTTTAGTATATGATGAGGATTTTCATGCTGAATCTGATATATTTATCCCAGCACTACCATTGATGATGGTTATTAGACTACTTTCTATATAATCCCTATGTGTATTTTTTAATGTTCTTGAACATTATATGCAATCTCTAGATAAAAAATTCACAGCATTAACTCTGCATAAAGACTGAAAATTTGTTGCAATTTGCAGCCATGATGGTTTTAGCTATGGAAAACCTGGATACTGTTTAAATGTTTTACTTTGGACAGCTTAGTCAATACTGATTACAAAGAAAAAGTTAAACATTACTTATTAATTAGAAAATCTGGATTGGAATTCAGTGTTGTGGAGTGACACATTTGCTAAATGGTAGAACTATGACTGACTGAGATATTTTTGTTGAATTGGAATTAAAAGTCTAATTTATTTCTTAAATCTTATCTGCATAAAGCAATCAAGACACTATTTTGTATAGCAATTACAGCTGACAGAGGAACAAATGGTTAATGTTTATAATTTTTCTCCTTGCTTCCCATTTCTCAGAGGCAAAAATGAAAGGAAATATTTTAATAAGGTTTTTTAATGGGTAACTGAGAGAGAAAAAGCTTGGATAGCTTTTAATAGCTTGGATAATAATGTAGCAATGATTTAGAAATTATTTAGGAATATTTTGACAATATTCTCACATAATCCATGAGAAAGCAAATTTGATAGCAACCTTCATTTAAGAAAATAACCTTTTTTAATAAAAAAGAAAGTTAAATTCATTAAATCTTCTACTATAGGGCAGGAAGGTACCTCAAGACCTTAGGTGGTCATAAAATCCATCTTTCTCAACAGGGAAGGATAAGCTACACTAAAATGATTTCTGACAGCTGTTTCCTTAATCTGTTCTTGAAAATCTCCAGTGTATGGAAAAGGCTGCAGCATCCCAGGGTGACAGATCCAAGTGCTCAACTATTGTTGCAGTGAGAAAAGTGGTTTTGGTTGCTTCTCTGTCCTGATGTCCAATCTAAAGCTCTCTCACTGAAAAAGAGTCACATTATTTTCTGTCCTATCTCTTTTCCTGATCTGCAATGGACATGGAGAACAATTTAATGCCTTCCCATTCGTGATAGCATTTATTCCTTTCAAAGACTGGGATCCTCTCTCGTGTCAGTTGTATTTTCCCATCTAAACAAGTCCAGCTCTATCAATCTTTTCTGGAAGATCATATTTTCTCTGATCATATCTGCTTCATCCTCTGAGCTGGCTCTGATTACTCTGCCCCTTTCCTCATATGCCTAAAATGTCTAAAATCAGACACAGTGCTACAGCCTTTTTGCCTGCCTCACAAATCTGCAATAAAGAGACAGCAGCAGCTTCAAAACCCCTCGGTCATTACAAAGCTGAGGCACATTTTTAACCCCCAGTGCATGTACATTCAAATGATACAATTTTCAAACTAGTACACCAAGTATTGAGGCACATTAGGGCAACTGCAGCTTGAATCTATGATAAAAAACAGTAAAATGAGCAACGACTGAACAGGCAATGACCAAAGGAAGAAACACTGAACACCAAACCTGCTGGGAGAGGGCCAGCTGTGACAGAGCTGGTGATGCAACTGCCCCTTCACACTGAAGTAATGAATCCTCCAAGTGATCAGGCCTCAAAGTTATCAAGGTTCATTATTAAGTTGTTTGAGCAGCTCCATAAAATGTTGAACTGCTTCGTGCTGCTCTGAGAGAAACAAACATCATTAGAGGTACATCTCTGTTCCTTGTCATCTGATTAAAACCCAGAAGATAGATAACTTGCACAAGCACTTGGATATGCAGAAGAAAAAAAAAATCTAATTGCATTACAGAAAATATATAAAAGAAAAATGAAATTATTCTTGTTATTGCTTGTACACAGCTCTTCCAGTCTTTATTACTTTAAAATCAAATTTAATACACAAGTTCTCATCTCTCTCTCTTAGCCATGAAGTTTGCTATTAGTGATTTCCCAGGAGTAGTGTAGTAAACTCTGCATTGATCAGCTGTTGATGTATGGATTTTAGGACTCCAGTTACATGAGTGCATGCCTATGTTAAAGCTGTGTCTGCAAACACAACATTAACATAGGCAAAAAAGCCTCCTTAATCAAACTGTTCAGCCTAATTTAATTCAGATATCAGGGAACAACTGTTTGTTCTTGGGACAACTTTCCAAAATTTCATGATTATTAAGGCAGCAAACAGTTATTAAGATATTATGATACTAAAATATCTTCTACTCTCTTTTGTAGCATTACATTTAATGTAATTAAATAGGCTGGGCAAATGTCTCTCCTATTATCCTTTTAAGTCACAATTTTTCAGCAGGTATGAGAAAACATTTTGTATGTAGTAAAAAAACTCACAATATTAAAATTCTAACCTGAAAAATTTAAAGAATGCGGAAGAAATTAATATGAACTAGAAAGAACTGGGTGTTTTTTTCTGACTATTACAATGCACAGACTTTCTTTTGCTACAATTTTTTAAAAATAAAATACCTTCATTGCAGTATGAGAACTCCAGGAACTGACCAGCTATAGCTCATTAGTTATAGCTAATAAGATAAGGCAAAATAAACTCTCTTGCTTATTTAAAATGTTTTTGCCTTTTGTTTTTTTTAATTAAGATATTCAGATAATTCATTTGCCTGCATTTAAAAGTTGTGATTGTTGGTTGTTTTTGGTTTTTTTTGCTTTGGGGAACAAAAGGCCACAAAAACTCCACTGCTGATCACTTCAGAGTACATGATTGCCCCTGGCAACCCAGAAAAGTATAACTTAATTTATGACAGGATAAATGGCCTTACTGAGTCCACAGGAAAAAAGAGGGCATTAAATTGTTCTATCTCCAACTAACTACAAAGGTTAGTGCCTCTTATGGTTCCTGTGGTATTAACTACAAAATTTATGACGCTTTCAATGAAGCAATCTTGAAATTTTTCATACAATTATAAAAATAACTTCTTAAATTTTGATCTGTTATTGAAAAGAAAGCTTTGAACACCTGACATTTCACTGGGATACAAACAGTGGAATGTTTTGAAACAGCTCTGGTTTTACCTTTCTTCCCATGGGAGAAGAAAGCACGGGCCAAGATTCCTTAACACATCCAAAAAAATCCATAAACAGAAGCAAGAAGCATTTGGACAATGCTCTCGAGCACAGGGTGTGGCTCTTGGGGTGTCCTGTGCAGAGGCAGGAGTTGGACTCGATGGCCCTGAGGGGTCTCCTCTAACTCAGAAGATTCTATGATTCCCTGGTATATTTTAGCACAATGTTGTTGCTGTTTAACCCCAGCTGTCACCTCAGCCTCACAGAGCCCCTCGCCCACTCCCCTCACAGGTGGGACAGGGGAGACAATGAGGAGAATAAATGGCAGAAAGGATTGAGATAATGACAGTTTAACAGGAAAAGCAAGAGATGCATACACAAGGAAATGAAATCAAGGAATTCATTCACCACTTTCCAAGGACAACCAAGAGTTCAGCCTTGTCCAGGAAAGCAGGGATTCATCCCATGGAACAGTGACTGAGAAGGACAGATGCCACCACTTCATATCCCTGCACTTCCTGCTTTTTTCCCAGTTTTATAATGCCATGAGACCTGGAATTTCCCTCCATGAGACCTGGAATTTCCCTCAGCTCAGTCCCCTTCCATCTCCTCCTGAGGCGGGGTGAGGAGCAGGGAAGGCCCTGGCTGTGTGAGAGCAATTCTGGAACCTTCCCTGTGCTATCAGCACTGCCCCCAGCCCAAACCCAAACCACAGCCCGGCTGTGAGGACCCATCTTAGCAGAAATGCCTTGGAAACAAAGTTATTTTGGGGGTCCCACCCCTCTCACCATCTCACTATAATTCCTGTTTTTTTCTCCCTCTTCCCTTAGGCTATTTTCTCTGGCAGTCTTTTCCACTCCTCCCCTCCCCATCACCAACATATGTAAAATTACTGAGCACCCATCAAATGACTATTCACTAAATATATGACTGAATGTATCACAGAATACAAATTTGAGGGCATTGTGAACAATTACATCCAAATTTAGCCCAAAGCATTCAAGCAAACCTATGAAGTGACAAAACCCAGTGATATTACTAGAATGTCTCCTTTTATTAGCAACACTGTTCTCACAGTGCTGTCTCACAAAAATGCAGCCTTTGAATTGAGAATATTGAAGAATACACTTACATCAACTTCATAGCCAGATGCTGAATTCTGCCTTAAATTTTTCATGTACAAGGTTTTCAAAATAATAAACTTAAAATAACAAACTTTTCCTCAGGATTCTATACAACTATAGTGTATAAATTATTTGTGCAGTGTATAGTGTTATTGAAAGTAATACCTTGAATTAACAGTGTACATATCAAATGCAATACTGCTGTTCAGAAATTACAGATACTTCACTCTGTTGTTCTTCCATCTAAGTACCTCAAACCATACTAAATGCCTGAGAACTTTTCAGACATTTTTAATAAGTCAAGGTCAAGCAGTTTGTAGATATGAACAGGGAGAAATCTGACAGTCTTAGGGAATTGTATAATGAGACTGTAAATTCATTGATTATATTGTGTTTTCCCAATCAGCACTCTTCCTAGAGGATGCCCAAATGTTTTCCACTAGAAAATGGAATGACTCAAGGAAGGGAGAGTAGGAACTCATGCTGGCTTCCAGTCTACCTGACAGGCTAGAGAGAATTATTTTCTGATCCTAGATAATAATAAAGACTCCTTATTATCTCTAACACCATGCAAATTCCAGGCAAAACTGCAACTCCTCTGACATCTGAATGCCTAACTCCATTTTTATTTGATATCTGTCTGCATCTCAGAAATTTTAGTGGTGGTTTCAGCTGTTTAGGAAAGCTGATCTTTTAATCATCTTTTAATCCTTAGCACTCTGTATTTTTGTGCTGCAGACATGAAAAGTGTTCTTTTCTCCAGAATGAGTCCCAAGATGTCTAAGCAAAGGCCCGAGGTCTCATCACTCTGTCTCCTGTAATGTCCTCAGTGGCTGTTCTCACAGATTTAGCTGTTATCTGAGCTGCTACCACCACGTGGAAAGATGGATGAACAGCTTCCAGCGCTGCTGATGTCCCACTCCACAGATCACAGGGGGAGTTTGCTGAACCATGGACAGCCTGGACTCCCTGTATCCCATTGCCCTGGGAAGCCAGGAACTCTACTGCGGCAAAAACTGATGCCAGGATAATAACCAGCTCACATTATCGTGGTGGGGGGAGTTAAAACTTTCAGCAGTAGTTTACAAAACTCCTAACGAGCTGTTTGCTGTGTCATGAGGGAAACGAGCCTGCTGATTTCAAGGATCCCCTCAGCACACGTTGGGCACGGAGCTGACAATCGCTGCGCGGGGGAATCAGGGCTGCTCCTGTAGCTCTTCCAAGCACACATCAGACCTGTACAATAATCAAAAGTCAGCCATCCAAACTCGAACTGAAATGACAGATAGATGGGATATCTGAAAGGACACATGCATTGTATTCAGGCAAGTCTGCCTAACATCTATTCTGACGTGACAAAATAGAAAGCTGCAGTCCTGCTCCAGAGGGGTTTAGTGAACAGAACCCTGCACATTTGCTTGCAAATTTGAACCTGACGAACCGTAGCCTCTAAGGGGAAATATCATTTTTCCTTTTCCCTTTTATTGGCTTATTTATCCTTTCTCCTCAGCACCATAATAACCATACATTCCTTCAGAGCGACTGATTAGCTTATTTTGTAATCCATGTGTTTTGCAGAAGCCCAGTGCAAATGTTATGCTCAGTTTTTCTGAACATTAAAATCAAAGAAAATTGCTGATAAAAAGGCCATGATGCTTTTGGACATGAGATTACGACAGAAAGACAGGTTTTCTCATAAAGAGCAACTATAAGAAGCTACTTTTTTATTTTGTAACCTGAACCCAAGGCTGAGGATTTGACAAAACATCATGTTATACAGCTGCAAAAGTCATGGTCCAAAGCACAGTTCCACCACAGGTAGATTGATTCTTTTGTGTGAAGAGTGAAACTGATCTCCAGAGACTCACAGGATAACAAACCAGGTCTTTTAATTATACCATCAGCTACTATGACACTCTCAAAACCAAAGAATTGCCAAAACAGTGGAGATTTCATAGTGTCTCTAGATGAAACCTGAGAACAATCAATTAATCATTTTTGAATTGCTACTGACACATGGTTCAAATTAAATCCATGATGAGCTTATGACATAGGAAATACTATTGATATTTGAGATTTAAGGATATTCAAGGAATTCAGCTGTTGACAGTACCACTGAAGTTTTCCTTTATAACAGATGTAGAGGAGAGGATAAAAAACTGCATGAGATTACAAATGACAGCTCTGTTATCAAGCCTGGTGAAACATTTGTGCTAAATTGTTTGAATAATCCTACTTTAAAAATGCCCTCAATAACAGACAATTAACCACTACTTAGATGGTGCCACTTATTCTAATGAATTCATGCCCAATACTTTAAAGATATACAAATAGATGTATCAAAGAGATTTGGATGCCTGAATGCCTGTAGTTATGTGTGCCATTAGCACCTAATACAGGCTCATAGAAATGTACCTCAGTCAAGCAAACCTACTAGATTCTTAACCTCTGATGTATGAGACCCTATTTTAATTTTAAATTAGAAACTCTTCCTTTTTTTCGTTAAGAATATTAAGAATAAAGATGAAAAGGAAATGAAGATAGGTCAGTTTATATATATTGAAAAGGCAGTTTGCACTTCCAAAAAATGCATGCTGATGAAAAATTAATCACACTGCATTTCTCATTAACCCTGTGAAACAGAAACCTTGTCTTGATAATGTACTGTATAAGCCACAGTCAATGCAGGAATTTTGAAATTTACTCTTTTCTTTGCTCTATATTATTTTGGGTGATATATACCTCGGTTTAAACACTCATCTCCTTAAGTCTCCTGCATCATTCTGGCATGACCTCGAGCAGAGCCTTTTACCTGACAGTATCAGCAGAAGCAGCAGTGGGCTGGGAGTTTGGGCCATGGCATGAAGGATGTGTTCAATTGCTGCAGGAAAAGAACCAGCAGCAGCCTGACACAGCCCAATAGACTAAACATGTCATTAGCCTGAAAACCATTGATACATCCTCCCTTTTGGATTCTTCTAAATTGATGTAAAATAATGCTGAACCATCAAAAAATGTTTTAAAAAGCATGCTTTGGAGTTTAAAGCAAATAAGTAGTGGTATGTAAGCCATGGAACATTTATTTCAGCTGTGGTTTGAGTTTATAATTCTAGTGTGATTATTTTTTGGTAGATTGGATTACAGGGAGGGAAATTTACTTTGCTGCCCTTAAAAGGCATGTCAGCACTTGAACAAAATCTTCCCTGTCCTTTGAATTCTTTTACAAACGCTGTTATGTCCAAGTTTGTGCTCCTTCAGAAAATGTGCAGCAGTTCAGCTGCTGGTCGGCTCCTGAGCACGGCTGCAGTGAGAAGGGGAACTCTTGGAACCAAGAGGAGGAATGATGGCTCTCAGGGGATGGAAGGGGCTCTGGCAGCCCTGGCACAGGAAGGGGTTCCACAGCAGGCACTACGCTCAGGGCTGGGCAGTGCAGCCTCCTGTACCCACAGGGCTCTGGCAGCTTTCATCTGGGTCAGCTGCATTTCCCAAAATCAAAGCAACTGAGACAAGCAGAAAGAAGAATATGTAATATAAGGTTGAAATAACCCTGATGTGTGAGGAAAAAGTTTGGGGTAATATTTTTTGCATAAAAATATTACTGCATACATTATAGAGCTTCCTCAATTCAACTCTGTGTTATCTACAGAATTTAATTAGGTGATGTAGCAGATTTACTTGTTTATTTACACCTCCAGCCATATTAAAAAACCTTTTCCCCTGGAACACCTCAGAGTATTGCCTAAGCAGCCAGTTGGGAGTTTCCTATTAACTGATGTTCTTGAAAGCCTGAGGTTCTAATGTCCTACTTCTCAGCTGTGCAGAATCCAGGGATAAGTTCCTGAATGCTCATAATTATTTTAATGCAGATGTCAACTAAGTTGAATGTAGGATCTTTCTCTTTGCATCAAATCTTTGATGATTTTCTTGCAAATCACCAGAGATGACTGCATCTGCAGTGCTTGCTTTATGTGCACTCCCAGGCCTGTGTTGCAGCCAGTGGCACTGTCCTGCTCCTGTTCCCTGCTGACTGACAGATGAGTGAATGAATGAAAGAATGATTTAACCAATTCATTCATGAGTTTTCCAGAGCAGCAGAGGAGGACAGATCTTAAAACTCCTGGTATTCCAAGTGGGTGTAGATTATGGTACTCAGGAAGCAGCTAGAGATGGGGATGAATTTTTCTAAGAATCTCACAAACAAATTAAAAGCCCTGGAATTTCAATTCAGCTCTTCCGATACTGAGGAAAGAGTAAATCAACAGCACAGAAAATCTGAGTCCCAGCAATGTATTGCTTCATCAGCACAAAGTCTGCAAGCACTACTACATCAGGCTAGTCCACTTGTCCCTTCAGTCCCATCTCAGTGAACATTTTGCTACCTGTTGTCTCGTGTGGGGATGATACCTCTCCACCAATGCCCTAAGCCAATTATGCTATTGTGTAGATAAGAGTAAAATGCTTTCCTGACCCCTTTAGTGGTCGGTGAAGCCTCCAAACCATGAAATTATACTGCTGTTGTTTTAGTAAGAACTGCAAGTATCCTGAAATGATCCAGGCTTTTTAAAATTTAAGTCGCAGCTTATACCCATGGCATGAGTCCAACAGGCTTTAAATAAAATGTACAGAGAATTTTTTCCTCTTACTCTTTGTAATTTTCCTGCTATTATTTCTAAGGATAACCTGTCCTTGTACTCTAAAAAAGGCAGGCTCATCACTAGGGACTCTAATATTAACAGTGAATTTGAAGTGAAGTATTACCCAAGAGAAACATCCTGTTCCCAGATTTGCCATCTGTTTTGTTTCTACGTGACACTCAAAGAGAAAGAATCTATTAAGCAGAGCATATATTTAATATTTCTTATGAGTTATAAAGCTTTACCAAAATGTGCCTTCAAAAGCTGCAACAGAAGACTGGAGTTTGAAGCCTAAAGCAAACAAAGTGTTAATTAACATACTTACAGGAAATAATAATAAAGGGATAGGACAGAAGGAGAGGAGAAGAAATGCTGTAGTTCCCACTTTAGCATTCTACGTCACACACTCAGTCTGAGGGATTGAAGGGTGTGAGAGAAAGGGAAAAACCACACACCCTACTGAGCTAGGGGAAAAAAAAGGAAGCTGCCTATAGCAGATTCTGTGAGCTGGTCTCATATTTAACCCTCAGACAGTTTAACAGCCGTGGCTAATGGTCAGAGCAGGGGAGCTGTAACTCAGTGCAGAGCCAGCCAAAGGGGAGGCTGCACAAGGCAATTAGCCAGCCCTGCAATTCAGCTGGGCTTTCACAGCAGCAAACTCCATTGGTACGGCTCTCTATAATCTCAACGCTGCAATTTGTTCTTTAACTTCTGTAACTGCGTTCCATTATGTAAATTTGTGTCGTAAGTAACTGCATTTGATGATTAGAGCTTGTCCACTGCTAAGCCTCAGCTCATTGCAACACCAGGAGGAACCCAAAGCTCCTTGAAAGAAGCAGATTTGGTTGCTGTCCAGCACAGGTGCAGAACTCAGTACCCAGACAGGTGATAAGGTTCACCTGGGTGGGAATGAACGCACTTAATATGATCACATTAACAAAAATTTCTCTAACATAAATTTGCCTGAAAAAAGGGAACTAGCAGCAGATATTTAGTATTTCCTAGTGACATACTTAGTGCTCTCAAATTGCTAATAATTTTGAGGAAGAATTTGAACACCAGTTCTAGACTAAGCATGTTGCTGAAGTCCTATGGGGAGGTTTTCCTTTGGGGAAACTTACTTTTGTAGTGAGATCTTTGGGAGTTAGTTGAGTGAGATGAGAACACTCATTTTTTGATAATAAGCAAATAATTTGCTCAGTTTGCAAAGGATTCTACAAACCCCTTCAGCCTGTTCCTACACTTCTGCTGAGCATTTCTAAGAGAACAGAACAATGCAATCACTTGTGCCTTCGAAAGAGGAAAAACAAGAGTGCAGAGGTTACAGGGGACAGCGGGGGCAAAGGTGCCTCTGAGACAGTTATTGCTTCAAGCAGCAAAGTCAGCAAGTGCTTGATTTCTGTTTCCAGGAGGCTCTGAATGGTGGCTGTTTGGCTTAAGCAAGTGTAAGAGGAACAATCAGTAAGGGCTTGTACCTGAAATTTCTGCAGAATCAACAGCCTCACAAGCTGAGCTCCAGGCAGCATTTGTGTTGCAGCAAATCTCCCATGGCAAATCACTTCGATAGCACCAGCATTTTCTTTCTCATTGATTCAGCTGCCTTGTGTTTCAGTTCCTCTTTCTGTTACCAGAGCTAGAAATTAAAATTAAGGAGAGGAACATCCTTTTTCTTGGCTTTGTTTCAGGGCAAAGAAAGTGGGTAACCCCAAAAGGGAAAATGCTGTGATTTGTGTTTTTGGAGAGAGATTCCCCTGTGGTAATTCCATGTGTAACTTTTCACACTATGAATAAGAGGTGGGACAGACTGACTTCACAGTTTCTTTGAGGTGGGATAGGATATTCTTACCAACTCGAACTCGAGTTCACTCATTTGCAGAGTTTGCCATCTAGGTGGGTAAAAAGGGAAAGATGAATCAAGAGAATAATTTTTGCCTTGACAGCACTGTGCCTGGGAAGCTCTCACAGGATTCTGTCCCCAGTTCACCCTTCTCCTTCTTTGACACCAAGACAAAAAGCAGGAATATGAAATTCAAACATTTTTCTTCTCTCATATACATAACCTAAATAATTAAGGTGCCTAAAGCACTTGATTCCCCTGTAAAACGGATCCGTGATAGTTTCAGTAGAGAACTCATGCCTCATGATTACTGGAGGAGGTCCATCCATGCATTATTCATGGCCCAAAGTGCACACACCATCTTACTCTCAAATGACCCTCATTATTTGGGACATTCCTCATCTTAGATTCACATTTATCTCTATCCCATATTGAGGTTACCATCTGGTCATTTTTTTTTCTTTACTGACTCAGCCTGTTACTTTTATATAAAAGTCATTTAAAGCCAAGCACTAACCAATTCTTTCAAATAGCCTCAATAAATAAAAAAAAATACTGTCTGTGATTACCAAGAAAAGGAAATTGGCAGGCATTTAAAGATCCTACATCAGAGTTAAAATGAAGCCAAGGTTAATAGAATCAGTATTTGTTTCTCTAATAAATCTTCACATTAATTTTTGGTGCTCATAACAAAGCAAAAATGAAATCCAGTAACAAGACATATTAAAATATAGATAAATCTACTTATGTAAACTTTAACCTACACAAAGATGATGAAATCATTAACCAAGAAAATTATAAAGAAATGTCATAAAACTAAGCAGATGCAGTTGTTTGAGAGAGCAGAGAACAGATGATACAATATTTATAACAAATCCACTGTCAGCAGCAACATGTAGGGAATTATACACAAGGGAGGATCACACTAGAGATTTCTTTTTACTGCTCCAGATAAAATTCTCATCTTAGCTTATTTTGTCTTTTCTACTTATTTTTACTCTCACTACATCCACAGCAGCAGGACTGGGCCAACACTATGAGTTATTCTCTTGACTGGAGGAGTCTGTTTGCTCATACAGTATTTCTGCCCCTTTATGTTCATTTTCAGTAACTTTCTAGTCATCTTCTAGAAAGGACCAGTAATCCAGGATCATGGAAGGAACAGAAACATTGCTGGTGAGGATGCACAGCTCAGAAAAGGCTTTTCTCTGCTGTACAAGAGCTCCTACTCCTGGAGCTGCCCCACCACGCTGTGGTGTGTTCAGCACTGGGACCACAGAGGTGCAGGGCTGCATCTGACTTTCAAGTTCTAATACAGTTGTATCTTGTTAAAATGAGACAGAAATTGAGGGAATGGCCAAGTCCCACAACATATTTTATAATGGTTGAGAAGGATTTAATTAATTTAATCAGGGAGCTGTGGTTGGAAGTGTTAGAGTTTTAGTGATACACAGAGGCACAGTGTCAGTTTTCAGGATTTTGCTCCTTCATTGCAGCTAAAGAATTGATTTCTTATTAAAAAAAAATCAGTGTGAGCATTTTCTTTTCTGGAAATGTTCATACAATGTATCAAAGTAGAAACATTTCAATCACAGCTTTAAAAGTATATTAAAGCCTTGTTTTGTTATGCCTTTATTGCACCCCTTCTGCAGCAATATCAGCTTCTTCAAGAGAAGGTATTTCCTCCTGAGGAGTGAGAGTTCTCTGATACTTTCTCTGATGATCAATCCTACCTGCCAGGTACTCTGGAAATGTATGAGGGAGATGCACAGCTTCAACCTCAACAATCACTGTTTTATTTCATCAAGGGAAAACCATTTGCGAGATAAAAATCTGAAAATGGAGAAAAAATAGGATTGTTACAAAAAAAAACAACTAATACTGGGAACTGAGCCACTGCTTGAAGCAACAAATTCGAGGTTTTGCTCTTCCTGAACTCAAGAAATTTTTATGTAAGTTAAGTATTAAAGGTCAGTTTTCAATGGCTTTTAATTAATATTTCTTTAGAAATGTTTCTTTTCAAGAGCTCTGCAAATTATGGCTGGGTTCTTGTATATACTCCATCACTGCCTCCTGCAGCATAATTCATCTTTTGTCTCTGCAAAATTATGAATGAGTGTTTTGGTCACCTTGGTCTTGTCTTTGCCCTTCCCATACTCCCGTGTGAGAATCTTCAATACCCTTCAGCACTTGAAGTTCAAACTCATCTTCCTGTTAAAAGGAATATTATTAAGGGCTTTGACTTTGATTTCTGCTTTAGATTTCTCAGTTCGATTAATAGAAAATAATCACTCTCACACTGTCCCTCTCTGGTGATTTGGTTAATTAAATGGTAGAAGCAGCACAAATAATTTCTACACCAGCATACTTATTGTTTTCAAAATTATGTGAAAATTAGTCCCTTACTAGGTGATTAGGGTTTTAGATCTGCTAATGAACAACAATAGTCTGCCATTGCCATCTTTTAATTTACTTTTAATCACCAGCTAAGTAACAAAGAAATGTCTTTTAAAATAATTAAGACTACATATCAGGTCTCTGTAGGACATCAACAATAAAGGGGTTAACGATGCATCCAGCCATCATGGAAACAATCAAAAATGTCTTGCTTTAAACAATGCAGAACAAGTCTCACTCTAAATGTGTCTGTGCCAGAAAATTCCCACAGCTTTACAACATTTTTCATCCTGTGGAGACCACGCACACACATGCACAGAGAGACAACAAATAATGGTGGAAATTATCTATATAACAGGGCAAAGATGTAAATTAAGATATCTGTGAAAGGCAGCCACTTTCCTGTGACTTGACAGAACCCTCTCAGCACCACAGTATGACCTCAGCTGTGACAACATGGCACAACAAAAGATGCCAAACCAAAAACAGCACTTGGAGGCACAGAATGCTTTTGTTTTTCTCCCATAATATTCCTGCTCTTGTCTTCTTTAGATATTTAAAACTGAAAATTTGAAGAACTGAAAAATAAGTTCCCAATGCTCTATTCCAGATATTTTCTAAAGTGTCTTTGACACATGAGAATAAACCTGGAGGTGAGAAATGTTAATTATTTTACTTTGAATCTATTAACTTTTCAGTTCCCATATTGTAGATGCGAATACTTATGTCTGTTACTAAAAATTAACCCACCATTATTCCAGTATGGGATCTTCTTTGAGGAGAGGCAGATACTGCATTTAAAATTACCAACCCATTTGTAGTATTTACAGTAATGCTTCGCTGAACAGCAAATACATCAAAAAATTGACTTTCATTATTGATTATAAAAAAAGAAGCTGTCCTAAGATTTCACCATTATGAAGCATCCAAGACATGTATTGGCACTCCAGAGAGCTCCTACAATCTAATGCCAGTGCTGCCTTTTGAAAAGGGGGCTTTTCAAGCAGCACAGTTTGGCCCATGGGAGTGCAGTCTGTAGAGCACTGTTAGGAGACTGCTACAGGGCCATCTGTGCTCTGGCTGAAAAGACTCTAGTTAATGTGGGAAACCAAAAAAAAACCCTCAAAACATTAATTGCTCTCTTCGCAGCTTCTATTTTCATTGGGAGAATAGCATGTGAAAATAATATAAAACTGAGAGCTGGCAATGGCCAAATAGGTAACTTAATCCACTTTTATATCAGTAGAGGAGGATTCTCAGCTGGACACTTGGGACAGCAGTGAATGGTGGCAGAGAGAGACTCCTGGCAGCTTTGCCTTCCCCACCTTCTACAGCCAGTCCCATCACACTCCCTCTTTCTGCCCTTCCTTCCTTTTTTCTCTTCAAAGGTTGGCTCATTTTACACAAAATCTGAAAGCTTCATGGTAACAGACACTCATGGCTATGTCTGTGTTTGTACTGTCTAAGAATTTAGGCTGACTGTCACATGAAGGTCTCATGTGGCACTATTCCCTGCTGTAACACTGAATTTTACATTCACTTGTGTGCATTGTTTTCTCCCTTTCATCCCATTGACTCCAATTAACACTCTTTCAGCCATTTTCAGTAATCCTCTACCTTGTGGGGTTTTTTTTCCAGTTCTCTAAAGACTGATAAATAGCCCATGGACAGTGCTGGAGTTGAACTGATGGTAATTTTCAAACAGCTATTTGTAGAGTATCCCAAACAAAATCTGTAGTGTGTAGGAGAGAGAACTTCACCTGTTTGTCACTTGACATCTCCAGCTACCCAAACAAACATTAGAGCCATTTCTGAACTGCAGTGCTTCACAAGACCCTTGTCCACTGACACCAGAACCTTCCAGACCTCTACAGATCCTGCTGTTGGAGAATTCTGGTTTTTCTGTCCTGCACTTCACTTTTTTCTGTCACTGGTCATTATCATGACCAGTTATTTTCTGTGAAGCCCAACATGTTCTTACTATTGCTGCCTTATGATGTATCAGCCATATAAAATATGTCATTACCTTTTTATGTGTCTTAAAATCTTTTAAGCTCTTATTTAATTACCTCATTATTGAATGAAGCCTCTTTAGAGGAAGCTGCTCAGCAATTCTAGAAAATCTAAGTGCCTATTAGGACCTATAATAGACATTCAAGATGCTAATTTTAAGCATCACTTTTGAAAATCTTGACTCAGACACTTGTTTTATAAACATATGAGATTACAACTGCAGAACAATATACATAGTAATTCTGGAAAAAGAAGCTTTGAAAAAAAATTTTAGTAAATACTGTATGACAAAACCTAGAGCAAAACTGCACCTTATTTATAGTCTGGCTTGAAGGATAAAACAGGTAATTCAAAGAGTTTGCAATTCACATTTCACATAAAGATAACTATAATTTTAAATGTAATTAAATACTTGGGGGGTAATTTGTTACTTTTTGCTCTATACATACTTTGAAAATACAAATGCAGTCAAATGTGAAAGAAGAAACAAGATGAAAAACTTGGATAAAGATCCCTGCAATGAAGAGGTTGACTCTTCTTCCTTCAGCCTTCAACCAGTAAAACATGCCAGCTTTACAGTTACATGCATTTTATCACCTCACAACACACGGGGCAAAATTGAGACTGTCCTATACTGGGATGTGTGAGGAACTTTTTCCTTTTTTACATGTTAATGAGTATCATTATGGTTATGAAGCATTAATTTCCCCCATGGGGACATCCTGGGGCAGTCTGTGCCTCTGATGAAAGGCAGCGAGGTGCAGATGCACATTGTCCACCATCTGCACCGTGGTCCTCAGCTCCTCATTCTCCTGGAACTAAGTGGCTCATGTGTATTCAGGAGACTTCAAACGTGTAACCAAAAAGACTGAGACTTGGAGTGGTCCTTTTATGCCTTTGATGTACAAAGCAAATCAGTCTGAACTCATCAGAGACTACTGATGACAGGGGCTGGGCTAATCTTGGAATGATCAAAGCATTCAAAGTCAGTGACATTTGGAAGGAAATTAATGATTCCTTCATAAAGGTTTTAACCATCCCATAAACAGGATAAATGTAGAAATCCTTAGATGGATGGTACCATTAAGTACAGCAAATGTTACTGAAAATAATCACAATGGCGGCTCATTTATTAGGAAACTGTTCCCCACATTCATTTACATTCCACTGAACAGATTGTATGAAAGTGGTGTTTTTTTTTTTTAGTCTGGTTAACGTTCTCTGAAATGAGAAATTACACACTGAAAAGCAGTACTTTGTGTGTGCCATGTCAGAGAATTACAAGGGATCATTATCCAATCTTTGAGACACAGAATTATTACAGATTTATCAATTGTTTCTACTGATGTAAAAGGTCTGATACTGGCACGACGTGCCTGACTAACAAGAATTACTATAATGAAGTTAAATGCTTTAACTTGTTTAATGATTCTTGTTGGCAATTATTACTTATCTGGGACCAGAGAAGAAATCGTAAAATGTGCTGTTATCCTTGATGTGATAGGAGGTTAAAGGGTGGAACTATAAATTCAAGGTTGGCATTTGCTTCTTAGAAAAGATTTGTTAAAGTTGTTAAATATGGTGAAGTCATATTTGTACTGGCACAAGATAAAGCAGCCAATCAACTTTTTCAATGGAGAGTCTCTCCCTGCCTCTGTACAGTCTTGCTTTATTTAATAAAGCTACATGGGGTGTGAATCACCAGGCTCACTTTATAATTTTACAAGTATTTTGCCTTTTAGTCTGTAGCCTCAAGAAGTTCTCATAACAGAATAAAACTTAAGTGAACAATTGCTCTAACTGTAACAAGGCATGATTTTGGCATGTGGTCTGAAGAGGAGGAAAAGGAATAATCAAAAAACCATTTTACCCCATCTAGTAAGTATTGACATTGCTTATATTAGTGAAATGTCTTGCCTCCAAGTCTGTATGCAAGTAAGTACAAAAAATTGACTGGAAATTATTTGTTACATTATGACAGCATCAGGACTATAAATCAATTGGCAATTTTTGATAAACAGTGTAAGACAAACCCATAGGTTTGGTTAAATGGCCCCTACTAATATGGGAGTCAACATCACACACCACCAACATCTAAACTTTTCTTTTTCCTGCCTATCATCATAAGTAAATTTTTAAAAACACTTTTTTTCACAGATATTTAATTATTTAAGTTTTGTCTTGCTAAAAACAATAGCTCTGTCACTATTAAAGACAGAGTCTTTTAGAAGTTTTCAAACAAGGTCTTTTCTCAAAGTGCATGTTAATACCCTGAGAGAGCATGGATGGACACCCTGTAAGAGCAAACTGCTCAGCCAACAATCCACCCTTCAGCGTGGTGACCAGGCTCTTGTAACCCTGGCTGTCAGTGCCTGTGGCTGACAGATCAATATCTACATGAAGCAGACACATTTGAAAGTTCCATTTTTAATGGATGGATTTCAGTCTATTTCATCAAACCTGACTTATAATTCCAGAATTCAATAACTGAATTTAAGACCATATTAAGAATTGGATCTAAAATTTTTAAATCTAAAGAATCTAAGATTTTTGCAGTGGTTCAAAATGGAAGAGTTTTGTAAGTTGACCCTTCAAAAGTGAATAGATTTTCACATCACAATGCTGTTCTGCTAGTCAAACCATCAGCTTTAAGGTGAAACTCTTAATTACTTTACTTGCATTCAGATACACTCCTCTGGTTTCAGGTCAGTGAGGATCATGAGCTTTCACACCTCTGTGCTCATCATCACATCGTACTTGGATATTTTTTTTTCCCCCTCAAAGATATGATCAGTTGCTTGGTTTGGTCAGAATCAGAGGATCACGAGATATTTCATGCTGGGAGGGACCTCAGGAGATCTGCAGTCCTACCTCTTGCCCAAAACTGGGACAGCTCTGAGGCCAGCCTGGGTTGCTCAGGGTTGATCCAGCCTCATATTAAAAACCTCCAAGAACTCAGACTGCTTGACCTCTTTGGGCAAAGTTCCAGTGCCTCAGGATGCCAAAGCTTTTTCCTTATTTCCAGTCTGAACCTCTCCTGTTTCAATATATGCCCGTTGCTGTTCTTCCAGCCATGCCTCTCTGTGAAGGTGACACATCCTTGATGTCCCCAGGGCTCACTGATCACCTCCAAAGCTGTGTCCCCTCCAGACTCCCAACTCCCTCAGCCCCTCACTGCTGAGTGTTCCCATCCTGGTGGCTCTCCAATGCACTTCACTTCAGCAGCACCTTTCCTGTTCTCAGACAGCCCTTGCTGAATTTTGCTGAATTTCATTAGGACTCAGCTGCCCACTCTCCCAGGCTCTTCAGGGCCATCTGCACAGCAGCTCTGTCCTCAGGCACATCAATCCTTTGATGTCATCTAGAAACTTGAGAGTGCACTCTCTCATCTCTTCCATGTCGATGAAATGAAAATGACTTAACCCAAATAAAAAAAAAATAATAGTAGAGGGGTTTCTTTAATTCCAGACTTTTATTTTTTTGTCAGACTCAGTTAAAGATCTGACAGAAAATTAGCATTCAGTATGGAACAGAAGCAACAGACACATGGGAGAAATCTTTCTCTGTGCTCAACTGCAGCACTAAATTTATTTTGAAAGAATCACTATCCTGTTCCTCAGTAAAAGGCAGTAGAAAACAAGGGGGTTGTATAACATAAAGACATATTTTTGATACTTAGGCAGATTCTTCAGTCAGCTTTTGTAATCCAACAGTCTGCCCACAATTTTAAATGCACCTGGTAGAACTTCTTTTCCAATGGACCCACTGCTCTTCTCTTTCACACTTGTGTTTCTTTTCAAAGGTTGAAGGAAAAAAATATTACTTTGAAATGTCATAGTGACTCCAACTGTACACACACATATGTTTGCAAGGCTTGGAACACTGAGCAATCTGATCAGTATTTAACAGAACTCTCAAGATCTTTACTCAGCTTGAAGTGCTGTCCTGGTTCATTCCTGTTTCCTGAACCCACCTGCTCTGGTTTCAGATCAGAAAAGTTGTCCTTTTCCTCGTTTCAAATTGCAGAGCAAACAACAGTTACCCTATCTTTCCTGAACTCAAAAGACTAAAAAATGATTTTGTTTCCAGTTTTACTGGGGGAAAAAAAATAACCATAAACAAATGAAAAGGAGAAATAAAAGGGTAGTGTCTTAGCAATTTTACCTGAGAACTTTGCTGGGGCTCTAGTTGCAGCCATCAGGATTAATAAAAACAAAACAGAAAACCTGAGAAAGGTGGCCATTTTCGGAGTTGGCATCAATTCAGGAAAGCCAGGGTTGCATTGCCAAATGTGGTCAGCTTTGTACCTAGTAGTATTACTGCAATGGTGTTTATTCAACACATCGAGTGTAAAACTTACAGCTAAACACATTCCCACTAGTCTTTTTTTAAATAACTAAACCAATGCAAAGAACTATACCTCCACCAGTGAAAAAGACATAATCTGTTTTTCCAGTTCTGCACCAGAAAGAAAACCTGGACATGAACTTGTTTCACTCCTATTCTCCCCCTTCTTCAGCTCTCACCTGTTCTGTTCCTACAATTCCGTGATGCTGCTACTCCTTTGTTGAGACTGATTTTTTAAATTCTGCTTTTCCACATTCACAAGCTTCCTTCTTGTTGTTTATGGAAATATGTGAAATATGTCTATAATACTCATTCTGTTCAGTGTGACTGATACACTTCAACACTGCAGTTTACCAAAGGAAATGTCAGCCTCAAATTTACAAAATAAATATGGTTGATGTTAAGTTTAGAGCAGGAACGAGATGCGTGGAGATTCACAGCACTTGTGAATCTCACCCAGGTGATCTTGCCAGAAAGAAATCTGCATTAACCAGGGAGCACAGGCATAGATACAGTTATGGGTTTGGGTTTTTTGGTTTTTTTTGTCTTGCTTTGCAATTGGAACATAGAGAAAATAAAGCTTAAGCTCAATTAGCTACAGTAACCTAACACAGAAGTGTTACTGTATTTTTTTTCCCTCCATAACTTACACTATTTTTTTGTTAGATGTGTATAACACTCTAATGGGGAAACAGAAAGAACATGAAATGTAATTAACCTGATTGCAATATCACCTATTTCAAATTATCAACAAACAACAATCCAAGAAATTATTTGCTGGAGAAATATGTAAAACAAGAATTAATACAATTATATTTGAGGATTTGGCATCCACTCACAGTTGGAAGTACAAACAGAAAACAAAGTGAATGGGAATTAAATTATTTGTGGTAATTATTCATTCAACTGTCACCTTGCTATTTTATTCCCTTTAAATATTAAATACGGTTGATTTCATCCTAGAAACTGAATTAACGTTATAGCCATTCACTAACAATCTCTGACAACTAAAAGAAAAACAAGCACCTTTCTAGAGCTTCATAAAAGAGTAAAGGGCTCTTTTGTTATCACGTCAAGCTTTGCGTGACGACAGAAACTAATTCTGTTTGTGTGCAGTTGGGAATTTATTATTCACATTTTTTTATGACACCTGCTTATCATACTGAAAGAGAAAAGAATTTTACTATTTTCCCCCACAGGTTTTCTTTACAGAAATGTTTCTTCAAGAAGACAAGTTGAGACCAGTGACTTTCCAAGTGCTGCTAACAAAGGTTTTACGAGTGCTCAGCAAATAAAATGGCAGAGGGAAGTGTTTGGCACTGCCTGGGCCACTGGAATGAAATCTATTGTTTTGTGTAACCATCAACGCCAGAGATTGCAGGAGCAGCTCTCTGAGCTTTCACGGGGCTCTGGGGCTGTCCACAAAGGACCCATTGCAGGTGAGAGATCTCCTCTGAGGAATGCCCCTTTCCAAGAAATTAGAATTACAGCTGGGAAAGCATTTGGGGATTTTTGTTGTTGTGTTAGTTTGTTTGTTTGTTCTTTCTTTTTAACTAAGGACATTCATATGAAAAATGGAAAGAAAATTGTAGGGGAATCATAATTGCTTATTATTTTCTTTAGCATAACAGAAAAAGAAAGATCACATAAAAACATTCTGAAAAAAATGATGCATATTTAACTACACAGTTAGCATGAAATTAACCCAAAACCCCTTAATTTTTGTACGCTACTTTCCGAGGCCAACAAAGATATGAATTAGATAATTACCTTCCCTACAACCTAGTTCAGCCTCAGAACTCAAAATCTGTAAGGATATTTTAAGATGTTTCATGTTTTGTTACGTATTCAAATTGAAAAATTATTCTACAATATTCTCCAGTTTTATAATATTAAGCACTTTATAAGTCCAAGTCTTTCCAAATTTTAGGGGCCTCTAATAATTTATCTTGATTTATTTTAAATGTCAGTTGTGTGTAAAACATCCCTGTTCACTGAAAAGTCAGTAAGACTGCTTATCAAATAGAGGAAACAGAGACTTTCAAGCTGGCTGCTCCTTTCACAATGAAGATTTTCATAGGTCATATTTTTATTGGAAGTTATTTCATGTTTATGCTTGGAGGAAATTCTTTGAGGAGGACTTGGTTTGTTTCTGACTTAAAAATCCACTACTGACTCTTCAGTATTTTTCATATGTTTTAGTTTGTTTAAACTCTCCAGAAAGAAGTCTGGGATGTTGCTTTATTATGTCATCACTGTAGGAAACCTTGTTTAATGTTGAGAGTGAATTGTGTCTTCCCCTGTTACTGAAGATGTGTATTTGCAGCTATGAAAACGGACAGGATTATCTGATTTTCCTTGGGTTTGAATACTTGACAAAGTCTTCTAAAGAAAGATTTCTGCTACTTTCCTAACAAATAAGGTCGTGTGTGAATCCTTTTTAAATGTCTTTATCTTAGGCATAGAAGTCAATGTTGAAGTTACTTAGAGTAAAAATTATCAGATATTTACAGGTTAAAGATGTTTCTGGGCCTGTAGGGAGCCACTGTGACTTGTGATGTATGAAACCTCCTGCTAAACATCCCAGCAGTTATTTCCCTTTTATTTCAGAAAATCTGTCCCTTCATCCCATTTTCAAGGGATTTTAGCTCTCAGGAGTCCACAGGCACATTTGCAGTACTCAGTGGAGCTCCATTCTGAGGCGCTGTGACCCAGCAAACACACCCTGGTAAATTCAGGCACTGAAGCACAGCTGGCACTGGGCTGTGCTGTGATAACCAATGGTTTGGGTTCCAAACTCTACCTGCAGACTGCTGGCAGTGCCAAGTGATGATTCGTGCTTGGGGTTATTTATATTTGAGTCCATACAACTTTTTGATAGTCACTGTAAGTTTTCAAAAGAACTGAGACAGAATTCCCAAATGTGTTGAATGTATGACTCCAATTTGAATGCAAATGAACACAGTTCTCACATAGCTGATTAAATGTTTAAGATATTCAAAATATTTTGGGCTCCAAGTAATTTTTTGAATGTGATCTCAACTGTTAAGTTATAAGAGTCATATAGAACTAAAAAAAATTATTGCTCTTCCCTTGTGGGTATCTAAGAGTATTGACACACAGTCTGAAACATCCAAGGCCCAAATCAGAGAGGACAGTAAAATAAACAACAATTTTCATGCTCTTCCTTTTAGAGTTTACCACCTCACACATTTGTATGTAGAGCTTGGAGTTTCAGCATCTTAATACTAGTCATGAATGTCAGCTCTGTCACTGACCTTCAAATCATTTAAGCTGTTTATGTATCTGATCCAGTTTGTAAAATGAGAAAGTATTTCCACTGCATCACAAAAAATTGTGAAGACACCTCAGTAATGACTGTGATGGCCTCAGCATATTGTTAATACAATACAATAGTGGAGTTTTATTTTTCCCACTTTACTCCCTCATTTTAACTTTCCTTCTAAAGTTTCCTGTCATCTACATTGTTCCTTCTTTCTTTATTTTTAATCCATTTGCACTTTGTTTTCCATACACATTTTCCTGTGTACCCTCACAGGCACATCAGAGTGAGGATAAACTTAAATATTGCTATTTCCCATTAATATCAGTAAAGTCATTCCTTCCTTTCTAATTCCTTTCCTTATCTGTATTGTGTATTTCACATCTATTTAGGTATCAAACAATGAGACAAGAGGTGTTACATGGAGGCCTTAATGCACAAACCCTTCAGTCATGATCTGCCCCAATAGCTGCTGACCATTTGTTACTGTGACAATGCTATGCAATGCTTGTTCTGGGAACTATGATTCAAAAATCTGTGGGAGAAATGGAACAATGAAGCATCCACAGATTTTGAAACACTTACAGCTTTCTGTTCCTGATATTCAATATTGAGGGGTGTTGTCACCTGGTGTCTGATTTACCCCTAACTAGGCTTGGGCAGGATATTAGCATCACACAGCACAATCTAGATTTATAAACGTGCCAGAGAGAAGCATGATTCTGTTTGTATTCAAATAAAGAATCCCTGACACATGACATCTCCTCCTCCTTCAGATTCTCCCCTTAACCCCACTAATTATGGTGTGATCCCAGTTGTCAGGGCTGTTTGATACAGGAAATTTATCTGTGCCCCTTTGCTGATCACAGCAGTTAGCTGCAGACCTGACCCAGGTCTCTCCTCTAGCAGCAAATGACTCTGTCTTACATTTTCATTCCTGCTTCTAGTAGGACAAAAGGATGCTCCCAACCCCATTAGATTTATTACAAACAAGAACTGAATCATGGGCACAGAAAGAAAAGCCTATCTTGTCATCCCTACATGACAATAGAACCTAACCCTCCTTTCAGCTCATCTTTACACGAAATGACCAAGACATAGAAGACCACAGGTGGAATCTAGCTGACTCGAAAACTACAGCTTGGTGTAAATCAGGTCTGCTGAATCCTCCTGGGACACCTGCAGAGATTACAGCAGCCCTCTGCTGGGGTTACCACGTCATGGAGCTGCCTATGCCGGCACCTCAGGTTGGAATTTAGAGCACAGACCCTAAACTCCACTGGGCTGTGCTCCTCAGCATCTGAAGGATAAATTCATGGCCCATTTTGCCTTTGTGATATGCAGGCAGTGACCTCTGCGAAGATCAGATGGGCCAGGAGTAGGGGAAGCATTACTACTGCTGTTTCAAGTAAGATTTGGCAGGCAGACTCATTTGCTGCAGCCCAAAAAATCACTCAAATAGAATGACACAGATTACAAATGACAGGTAGAAAAATTCTGCTTAGCAGAAAAGAAACTTATTTAGCTCATTTTTAACAAAACTAAGTTCCAGGAATTTTCCTTCACTTAATGCACTTTTTTGCTGCAGCATACTTGAATTTTTCTTTTCTTTTGATGACTTCAGTTTACCTGAAATATTTTGCAGCTATATTATTGCAATATATTTCACCAGTTTCTATAGTTTTATCAGATCTTTACTATTTTATTGCAAACTCCAGAGAAGATGAAAATAAAAATCAGGTTTTAATGTTGACTTGCTGTTGCCTCATTATATGGAAACTTAGTTTTTTGATAATAATGATATGTCAGCAGCTTGATTTACTAATCACATTTGGTATCTAGGGACAGAATGGGGAGTGTGAGACATATGTACATGTATATTTGTTCCAAAATTTGCATTTTATCCAAGTTAGCATTGATTAACAACTAAATTTTCAATAGAGCTTGTAAGGAATAATTTGGCTGAATCATTAAATACGACATGATACCTTTACAAGCAGAAATCTACAGCTCTGTCTGGAAAACAAAATAATATTATATACTACATTCAAATCTAATAATATTTGTGGAATAAGTTATTTCCATGAATAAATACAGTCAGATAACAGAAATAATAAAACTTTACAACTCATTAATCATGCAAACTACACTGTATAATCAAAATAATTTGCAAAATGTGGATCGAAACCCATTTGTTTAACAAGTTGTTTAGCCAGTCCGTCCAAACTCGGAGTCACTGCCAAAAGATTCTGGGTCTGTAACAAAAATAATTTACAACAAATGTTCACACTGCTATGCTCAGAAAAATAAGATATCAATCATTCCATTTCTATGCATCAGTTTCTCTTCAAATCTATCTTAGCAACAGGCACAATTTGCCCTTAGAGCCAGCACAGTCTGTGGTCAGCAGGCAAATCCAGACATGCCCGGCCCCAGAGCGTGTCCCTGCTGGGGCTGGGATGGCACAAGGCTCAGCTGCCACTGCCCCAAACGTGGCTTTGGACATTGTGGGGGTGGAACAGCTCCCAGCTGTGTGGTTTGCTCTGTTCCAGTCACCGTGAATGGCTGGAGAGACGCAGCCTCCAGCGAGGACAGCTGTCCTTACAAGAGCCAGCCCAGTGATTCCAGGGAGAACTCGCTCCTTTGGGGCAGCCACACCTCGAGGAAAGTTCCCTGGGTATTCTGTTAAACCACCGACACTGATTTCTTTTACCTTACTGACCCCTTCTGAAATGTGGCTGAATTTGTTCTGTGTGACATCTGCACAGTTTGTCCTACTAATTGAAACACTAGATGTGACTTATTTCCCCGAAGACAGTCTGCAGTCAGCAAGCAGGAACAAACTTCAGTTGTTTCTGATTGGCTACATTTCAAAATCATGTCCCAGATGTACCTGGGCTGTGTTTTCTATGTGCCACTCATTTCTTTTAAGCTGACATTTTCATTTAGTTATCTCTGATCGGCTGAGACAGGCCAGGAGATCCAGGTGCACTTGTGCCTGATGTGTGCCCCCAGAGAGACAAGGTACAAGAGAAGCTCCTACTTACCCCCAAGTCAATCCACATAGCAAAGAAATTACAGGTTTCATGTCAAGTAAGAAGATGGGGAAAAACACTCCTAGTAAGGACAGATGAACTTATATGAACTATATTATATCCATTCCTACAGAAAATATCCTGAATTTTAAGCTCGTTACTCACCAGCATCTGTTTCTGGCACATTGTTAAAAAGAACTAAGCGACCAAAAACCACTAAGGAAACAACCTCATTAAGAGAAAATTGAGACAAAGAGAAGAATGACCTTCTCCCACATTTGATGATGCCTGGGCCAGGAAAAACATTATTTGAGCTTCAAAATCCAACTGAAAAACAGGAGATCTGAAAATGCCCTGGAAATGAAGGGGACATACATAATTCCAAAACTGTCCCAGTGATCAAAGATGAGGTTGTCATGAGTCATTCTAGCAGATGAGCTTTTCTTCTTGACTCTGAAGACTGACAAACCTACTGGCAAACTTGAACAGGATTTACAATCCTCTGCAGTTATCTGCAGGAAAATGCAGTACAAAGGGGACACAGACTCTATTATGATATTTTGGAATCAGTATTAAACTCATATTTCAGCTGAAGAGAAAAATGGGAGTTGATGACAGATGGTAGTGAAGAATTGGCAGGAACAATTAAGAACTGAAAGAAGGCATGGGAAATATATTTTTTGTCAAGATGCTTCTCTGTAATTAAGCAATATGTGTCTCTTGACACAATTTCAGTGCATAGATATGTTTTAAGACCTGAGAAGGTAAAACAGGCCAAGAAATTCTTGGGTTTTTTCAGCTAAACTTGAAAAACGTCCAGTAGATTTTTGTTAACATAGCAGGTTTTGCCTGGAGAATTCCAGGAAACTGAAAATACACAGCAAAACATTTTTAGATGGGGAAAATATAATCAGTAACTTCTTCTCCCTTACCCCACTTCATCGTAAGCCCTGATACTTCCACAATATCTGTGAAATTTATAGGAATTTAATACATGTTTTTGCCAGTTAAACACATGTTTTAAATCATGGTTATTTTCTGCAAGGATACTTCTGGTAGCTTATACAACCAGCAAAAGCAAGGTGGGTATGTTTAGTGAGAACCTTAACGCTCTTCCTTTTGCAATGGCTAACCCTGGCAAGCACTTTTGGTGCTGAGTTCAATTCTGAATTATGTGGATTCACACTTCACATCTTCCCTGAAAATTACTCACTGCTAACAATGGAGGAAGCTGAAAGTGTGGTGACAGAAAACAGGACAGGCTCATTTCAGGGACAGGTTTTCAGCTGATGTTCCTGAAGGTGGGATTTTTTTGTCCTTGGCTTTACCCCCATTTCGATTTTGCTCAGCAAAATGACCACTGCACTGTTGAGACATGTAACTCAGACTTCAACTCTGTCCTAATAGGGACCATCAGCATGGATGCTAATTGGTGTCAGATGTGATTAGACCAGAGCTCTGCAGGAAGACGACTGATTTGCTTTCCTCTGATTCTTTACTGCTGAGAATTCAGCCCCAGGTGACTCACTACCCCCACCTGAAGTAGGATTCAAAGGACTAAAGTCATTAGAGCCTAACATCAAACCTTCTATTCCATCTGCTGAGGCTTTATTTCTAAGATGAGGTCACATATTGTTTTTATCATTTAGAAGTGACAGAAAATGTAGGCATCTTTTCCTGTAATTTTATGGTCAACTGCAATGGAGAACTTTTATAGAAAACAATACAGAATTGTGATGCATTGTTGATTATACAATAGCAGAACATCGATCCAAGCATTTTCCCTTTTGTAAGTCCAGCAAAACAGAAACACTCTTATTTTGCAGTGGTGAGTGCTTTTGTATTGCTTTTCTTTCCAAAGCACATACATAAATAAATAAGATACATCTCTCCTCATGCCCAACATTTAAAAGTGTATACAGGAATTGTGGGCTACAGAGCACTGCAGGTGAGTATTTCAATGCTTAAGACAACCTCCTCCTCTCCTGCTTCCCTCACCTTTTCAGGATTCAGCTGACACACACGGAAACCACAAGCCTCTTACAAAATGTGCTCTACATGACATTCAAAGAACAATGCACAAAGCCTTGAGACTGAAGACAGAATTCAGCAGATAATAGCTGGAAACCTCTGTTGGCTTGATCTTGTTTTTTCTGAGAAAACTGTATCCAAAAATAAAATCAGATTTGTTCCAAAGCCTAGAGTCAAGATTTGTCCCAGAAGGTAAATGTGGAGCTCAGGTTGATCCATAATTCCAGAAAACAGGGGAGCTGGGGGGAAGTAAAAAGAAAGGATTTCTTTTGGGTGGCATCAACCCAGGACAGATGTAAATGTAAAGAAACCATGAAATGAAGAATGGAGAAATATCTAAATAATGAGATGCCAAAAAGGTGGCAGAGATTGTTTAAGAAAGCAAAAACCTGGAGATAAAGGAATGAATCCTAGAGAAAAAGGTTTGAGAGCAAAAGAAAACTCAACAGGGTATTGTGAGGAGGTGGAACACAGCCCAGGAGGGGCTGGATTATTTTTGAAATAATTCAGAGTCAAGTCAGACCTAATCACCATGTACTTGTGTAGTACTGTACTCTGCTTCACAGCCCGTTTGATGAGTTCCCTTTGGTTTCTATTCAAGGCAAACCAATGATTGAATCTGGCACAGACAGACACAGAGCAGGTGAGGGGTGCAGCAGAGAAGCTATTTTGTTCTCTGTCCATTATGCTGTGTTTACAGGACCTGCCACTTTAAACAAAACTTTAAAATACATTCCTCATTTGACAAATGTGAACATTAAAACAGTGAAGACATAACCACAGCTTAGAGAAATGGGTGAGGTTGTTGCATTTTAATTTTTTTTTTCTCTAAGAGTAGAATGCTGAGGACAAAGGCAGCAGTGAGTGGGACTTAACACTGCCATAACATTTAATGTCCCATTGGCTGTAAAACAATTTTGTGCAGGAAAAAGTCTCGGCGTAAATTCCTCAGCAGAAATCCCTCAATATTATATATTTCATCGACTTTGAATTGAAGGGCAGTCTAAAGGCTGCTGTCTGCCCTCACGATGTTTGCAACAAAAATGCCTGCTGGCCACTGGGACTTGCCCAGGTCACTGAAATATAGCCAATACAGTAAAAAGAAATGGTGAGCCCAATTCTCCAACGGACCATAAGGTTTCTGAGCCCTAAGGCTCGGTTTCAAAACCCTAATTTCAGCCAAGCCCCACCTACTGACTCAGTAAATGCTGGCCCGTGCTGATCATCAGCACAGGCACTAATTACGAGTGTCAGAGAGGGGCTTTCAGCCATTGCTCACCTGCTCTGCTCCCACAGCATTTCATGCAGCATCTTCTGCCAGCTCTAGACGATAGCACTTGAGGGGACTTGCAAGTTTGACAAAAAAGTTGGTGAAATTGATTGGTATTTAGAGTTTAGTGGTCTCTGATGAGTATTCCTGTGCTTCCCTGACTGATTTTGATGAAGTGCTTTTATTTGTCTTTCTACCGAGAGACTGCAGATGAATTTGCAATAGAGCAGCATGGCTCCTGTTTAGCTTTGTCAGGCACCACTTAGCCGTGTTATAATTTATTTTCCAGGAAAAAATATTTCTCATGAGAGCTTCAGGCTAACACAGTTATAAAGCACCTGGCTACCGTTCAGCTTCGTGTCTGAAAGCAGTTTCATTTCCATGCATAAACAGAAAAATTCCAAACTGCTGAGGAGGAAGAACCAGAAGCTCCTCCAGGTACACAGGCTGTAGGTACACGGGTTTTCTTTGGAGTGGTATTTGATGAAATCCAGCACCACCTCAGCAGCACAGTCAGCTGTGTCCAGGCTGAAACAGGCCTGTGCAGAAACAGACACTCCTGTCACCGGTGGTGACACCACAGCAGGCTCAGGGCAGGGTTATTCACTTAACAAAGCAGCCTCTCTACTCATTGCCACTTTGAGGACTGACTGGTCTAAATTTTTGAGTAGATTTAGACCTGTATTTAACTTTGACATACTGTGTAATAGAGCAATCTTTACCACGCTTCAGCTTTATTTGGTGAGAGCCCCTTTTATTCAGAGTGTAGTGATTGTGGTGTTTGTTGGGGCAGTTTTGTTCCTATTTTCTGCTGAATTATAGTGATTAGTGAGCAGTTTGAAAGCACAGAGCTCAAAGATCTTCTCTGCTTTGATCACCATTACTGTTATTCAAGAAGAGGTCCAATTCTGGTTACAGCATGAATGTAAATATCAATTCAGTTTCACTGCACTAACAGAGACTGTTGTGCTTTTTTCCCTGTGTTTTCTTCATACTCTTTATCTTATTAGAATGCAGGGAAAGAAGTGTAGTGACATACATATAATTAAGACAAAGTCTTTCTAGAATATGCCACTAATCATAAAATGTGATTTATAATTAAAAGAGCATTTCTGTTTGTCTCATTTAAATCTTGCTTTTTAAGAAAGAGAGGTGAAGATCCAAAGAGAAAATGGAGCCTGTTTATAGGGAGCTGCTCTCATTGCCAGTTTAATCAGCTGTGATGTTTCATTAGCAATGACTTAACCAGAGCAGACAATGCTTATCGCAGCCCTTGCCCTATAATCATTGCACATTACTTCTGTCGTGTGGGGTTTTATCAATTGTTCACTGAGTGCTCTGCAATATTGACAACGGGAAACTGCAGGCCCAGGATTAGATTAAATAACTTAGACCCTCCAAAATGAAAACAGAGTAGTTTGGCAAAAAACATAAAATAGAAATTTTGCAAATTTTGGTACAAAGAGGATGAAATGCCAATTCCACAATCAAATTCAGACAATTCACTTCTCATAGAACATGTTGAGCATTCCCATCCATCTGTACTGAGTAATTACATTCATTCTGTCTCTTATAACTCCCAGACAATTTCAGGAGTACTAATTCAGTTGACCTAAAATTGCCTACGTATATTGTGCTTATTGCCACAAACGCTTCACCCTTGTTTTAACTTTAGCCATGGAAAGCCACTGGCCAAAGCAAAACTGTGAGACATTAAAAATTTGACTTCCTGATGCGGTGAGTGATACACACACAGAGGCTCCAAACACTTTTTTAACTGACGAGGGAGAAGTACAGATTTTAAAAGAGCAGCATTATGGAAATGAATGTGAACTGGTGAGCAGGAGAAGGAGGGATTGTGTGGAGCTGGGTGGAGCTCTGGTTGAGCAAGAGCTGCAAAGGCGCTTTGCTGCCCTCATGCTCTGAGCACACAGGGGGTGCTGGCAGGAGAACGGGGCTGGATCTGAAATTCTGCTTCCCAACAAACTTCTGATGAAATCTAAAGCGGATCTCTCTTGCTTTTTGAGACTCAGTTACTGCTCTGCAAAATTTCAATAATAACACTTTATCTCCAGGAATAAACAGAAAGGCTAGAAAGTGGTCACCAGGTCATTATCACCAGGAGGACAGAGTCACAGCAGCAGGGTAACACAAGGAAGTGTTCCTATTTTTTTCAAGTAAATTCAAATCAAACTGGAAAAAGCATTTGACATCTCTGGGATTAAAATAGAAATGGAAAGAGGATATTTGGGCATATTTTCCCCTCAGAAAATAGGATTGATATCATTTTGCTCTGACTTTATAATTCCCATAGCTTATTATAATGTAGCTGTCCTCTTTGATTTGTGTATTGGAACGTACAGTGCAACTGCATATATTTGTAGAAATAGGCTTATTATTGTAACAACTCGAGGGAATCTTCTGAATTAAGGGAAAACATTTACATTGGAACAAATTACATTTTACCAAAAAAACTAATTGTTACACTGAGAGCTGTATACAGTTGTAATTGCGCTGTCCTAATTACCCACGTTGCATTATTTAAAACGAGGAGCATTGTTTATTTGCAATATCCACTGCTTATTTACAGTTGCATATTTGAACAAGGAGCAAAGAGTTATTCCTACAAAGCAGCAGAGATTGTTATCTGCACAAAAACACAAAATTAATTCAGTAGAGGAAATCTACTCTCAAACAGAGCAAGAGAGAAATTCCTCCTGAGGCAAGACATTCTACAATTGTTTCTAAATTTCTGTATAATTAACAAAGCACTTACCATCTGCAGTGATTGACCTGTCAGATCTGCTCCTCCGAGATAATTTCAGTGACATTTAAAAAAAATAGCGTGAATTAAAAAAAAAAGACATATTCAATTTGTAGAGAATGGTGTTATCCTCTAAACAGAAATTGCAAACACTAAAGATGGCATTGGTTTACGATGCCTGCTGATTAACCCCAGTAGCCCTGATCAGAAAGTTCAGCTCAGGTATTGGTGGGATATCCTTTGTTGGATATCAGGGCAATGACCCTATTTCCTCTCCTATTTTTAATTGAGCAAATGCCTCTCTAAAACATGAAAAGGCAATTTAGAAAATTCACTTATTTAGAAAAATACACTAAACAATGTTTATGCTCCATATTAAATTGAATGATTGGGAAATTTCATTTTTAAGGAAGGGCAATTTTCTCTTGCTTTTTACCCTCTTTGCACACTTAGTTTGACACAACTAATTAGTGTATGAAGTCGACAATATGACCAAGCAGCAGTGGCCAACCTCCTTTTTACCCCGAGACTGTGAATACCTGAGTACATTGAAATCCAGCCCAGTACTGTTGTGTTTATAGAGCGAAACCACTGTCTTTTGTCTATAATTTTTTAATTAAACCTGAAGAGCATAAATAATCTGAACAGCATAATTTGTGGATTACCTCCATCTCCTTATCTGTTCCTCCTTTCTCTTCCTGTGTTACATTAAGTATTGATAGATGTTGCAAAAATGCTTCTCCATTAACAGCCTGTAATTTATATTATTTTTAAAACCTGAATTTCTTGCAAATGTTATTTAGAGACATGTAAAATACAATTTTATCCAAACCAATACACACTTTTCTCCCACCAGGTTTTGCAAGTGATCTTTTTAAAAGGAGCACAGAAAAAGAGATGGATGTTGTGTGGCATGAGAGATGAATGCATCTTCAGTTCTAAGGAACAGCTATTGAAGTTTCAGATTGGTAACGATCACAGTCAAAATGATATTTTAATCTTGGTACACAGTAGGGAATAGACAGTTACTGCACAGTTCACTAGAATTTCACCCCCCTTTGACACATGAAAGAGCAAGTAGTCTGACTTTTCATCTTATTTCAGAAGAGATCCCCTTCTGGAGGTGGTCTAGTCAAGTCCAGACAGTGCTCCTAATACAGAAACTTTCAGTTCTACAGTAAACGCGACTGATCTTTTATCTTTGATTTTAGTTCATTGCCACAGAATCAAGATGAATTTGTTGAAGAGTAAGGTTAAAAAACTGCATAAATGAGAACTCCTACAGTAACGGTTGTTTGTAAATTATTGATCAAGGAATTTTTTACAATATGAATTGTAAAAGGACCATCAAACTTTCCTAAAGTACCTTTGACAATAAAAAAAAAGTTCAATCTTTTTTTCTTCATTTCAGAGAGATTTTTGTAGACTTTTTTTTCCCCAATCCATGTTTCTAGATGCACCTTGCTATTTCCTCTTGATTCAGTAACAAGGAAGAGAAAGAGAAAAGGATATTTCTGATTTTCCTATGATCCCAGTTCTTCAAAAATGTGTGGTTTGGGTTGGTGGTACATTCATTACAATTGAATAGTGGTAGGTAAAGAGAAAGCATTGAGTGTAATTTCTTCTTGTTTGCAGGTATTGGGTAATGGAGGAAGAAATGAGAATAAACTCACATAGCTTTTCAGCAAACAAAAGATAACTGGCAGAGATTGAGAACTTCCTCAGTATTTGAATATTATTTTTAAAAGGCATACATCAAGAAAGAAGAAGAAATATTCTGTAGGTAGTCGTCCCATGAAGCCTGTCAGGGAAGGTGCAGCTGTGGAAATAAAACTCTAACTTGCAGACACCCCCAAGGAATCTTCCAAGTCCTTGGGACTTGCACTAACCAAGGAGAGATCCCTCAAGGAACAGAAGGTAAATGTGGTGGAATCAAGAATACGAAGGGCATGATGCCATCAGGAGAAGCCATGACTGAATCCCAGGGAACTGCACGTCAGATGCATTAGAGGACCCAAAAAACTGAGGTTATTATTTTTATACTGCATAATTGTTCTATTTGTACACAGACACCTCAGAGCAGTGAATGGAACCAGCTGGAGGCCTGGAACTTCACCAGGACCCACAGGCTGCTGCAGACTGTCCCCAAGAAAAAACTCCTTAACTAGTGAGGTTCCAAAGAAAGGAATAGTCTGAAACTCTCCGTAATTGTGAGAATTTGTAAAGAAGAAAAAGAAAATCAGAAACATGAGAGCACTCAGCCAAAGGAGCTTCTCTGTCTGAGAAGAGCCTCAAGCAGTTGTGACTTCCCGTACTTCTGAACAAGGTCAGTATTCATTTAAAAACCTACCTTGGCAAGCACTTTGCAGATATGCTGTATGTATAGATAAATCTATTTTATATCACACTATGAGTGCTAATCCTACTGCAGAACACAGTAATTACAGCTCACATTGAATTACTACTTTTTATAATTCATTGTAGTGAGGTATTACCCTGTGATATGTCCAAGCCTAGTGAGCACTTCATTATTTTTAAACAGAAAAATTGGAGGAAACTCTTACATTGGACTGACTGTTGAACTCTTTCATCCTCTTTCTAGGTCAGAAGAAGCCACTCAGTAAACTAAGACTTCCTAGAATCCATCTCCTTTAGTAACCAACCTTCTACGTGCTTGCCAGTAACAATATTAAAAATCCTTTAAACTGTTTATTTAAGACATATAACTGATTATATATGACATATATAGTACACAGAATAAACCATACTGATGTCCTTATACTACACTACTTTCACAGGGGCATTTTACTTTTGAGGCATGCATGCATACAAATGATGAACACCCGTGTAAATGCAGACAAGCTATTAAAATTGTCAGTGATTTACCTTTGTTTTACGGTAACAATGCCAAAATTTCTGATTTTAACAAGGGAAACAGCAGAATACTGCTTGAACTTGTGCACATTATTTTAAATTATAGGACATATCTTCTGAAAGAAAATAAATTCTTTTCCAAGGGACTGTACAAAGATTATATATTTATGCTCAGACAGAGAAATAGTCTACACGATGACACCTTTTTTAATTCTCTATTTAAAAAGCTTTTGATGTCACCTTGGAGAGCCCCAGAGTGTGCTTACTAAAATAAGCTTAAAAAAAGGGTATGACAGCTGTGGTTTGTGACATGAAAACATCTCTCACTATAGGCACAAGAACATTTTATTTATCCTATTGTGATGAGTATATGCAGACATGTAAGAGAGTAGAGAAGGAATAAAAAACTAGCCCTATGCTATGGGAGAAAAAAGAAGTCTTTCTGTGTTTGGTTTGTTTCTGCTTTTCTTTAAGTTTTTCACATATCTTAGCTAGTTTAAATGTTAACAGATGTTCAGCAGACTTGAGCACAGTTAAAAACTCACATATAATTATCTGCTTAAAAATTCAGGGAAAAACATATATGATAACAACTTTTTAAGGGATAAAAATAAATTTAAAAAATAATTTTATTTGCAAGTTCACAAAAAATACAAGGAAATCCATGCATTTCATAGATGGATTGTATCATCTCAGGACATTTTATGCTAGATTTGCTCTAAACTGCTCTTTCTTTTTTTCCCATTTTTTCTTTTTTCTCCCATCTTTCTTAGGGGGTCCCAAAAATAGTTGCTGACACTGTGCTGACCTGTTTTTCTGTCTCTTCACCATATACTTAGCTCAGTGAGTAGCTGATGAAGTTTACTGAAGTAGATACCATCAAACTTGACAGCAAGACAGAAATGCTGCCTTGTGTGAGCAAACAGTGGTACCAGTATATGGAGAGCCCAGAGGACAAAAGAATATGACTATTGCAATTTATTATTTACAGCTTTGTATTACAGTTTTTAATTTCTTTCCCTACTTGAGATGAATGGAGCTGGGTTTTCCCCAGGCTCCTTTCAGTATTTCTTTCAGAACATGCATAAATCTACAGTCCTCCTACAGCCCCCATTACTTTGGCACCTGAACACCTTACAAGCTTTTACTGTCTGTGCTCTCACAACACCTCAGATGTAGAAATTTGTCATGATATTAATTTACTAATAGAGAATCAAAGCACACAGAGATTTTTAGGTGTCTGACATCCAGAGCGAAATCCAAACCTCTTCCTCTGACCTTTTTAAAGTCCTTAATATCATTCTGCAGCACCTCAAAATGAGATTCAGGGCAATCTGAATACTGAGAAAGAAGTCACACACAGACAGATTTGGAAAAAAATGAGAACAGCCTGCTCCAAAATGCCTGGTAAAGCTCTGCTTGTGTTCTGAAGCTGTCACTACCACACTCCTGTGTATTCAGGATGTGTTACTACAAGCCCTGTTTAGAAGAGAGGAACTCCTACAGCTGAGTTGGATCTGTCTTATGCCTACAGGCATCCCTCCTCTTGCTTTTATATAAAAAGCACCCACGATAAGGGAAATCCTGGTGCAGTTCCTTGCTCTGCCTGAAGGGATGCAAAATTCCCATTTTTCTCCTCATAGGAAAGGGAGTGCCACAATCATAAAATGCAGCACAGCTTGGGGAAGGGAATTCTGATGCATTTCCTCAGTTTTCAAAGAGCTGAAGAAAGAATTTCAGGTCCAGTGATCTGGGCAGAGTGAGGGAATGTGATTTATGTCTCAGACAGTGAAAACATTGTCTGGTTTTACCTGGATTTTAGTCTTTGTGTCACCTGTACACTAGTGCAAGTCTAGATGCCACATTTTTTCCAGCAGCAGGACTGTCAAGGATAATTCAAGGATATTGAAATGCAGAGTCCTGATGTAGGAGATTTCCAAAACAAATTCAATATAGGCCTGTACAGCTGGGAGGTTCTAGCAGAAAAACAAGGAATTAGAGCCAGAAATAATTTTGTTTTCTCATTCTAAGGCAGAAGCATTAATTTCTTTAGAACAATAACACATAACCTGCCTATATATTTGTGATGAAACGCCAGCATCTTTTTATACCTATTGCTGGAGGAGAAGCTGCTATAACAAACTTTTACTAGCTTTTATCTTTTCTATTACAGTCTATTGAATATTAATAAATTACCATCTGCCAGTTTTTGCAGGAGCAGCTGAAACACTGCCTGCATTAAAATTGAAAATAACTCCTTCCCTCTTCACAAACTTCAAGAGAACATGAATTTTAAAATAATGACGACTGCCTGTACTATTTCATGGTGTTTCCCTTTAACAAACAATATTAAGATTTATGTGATACAGTCAGCTTTGCGATTGATAATTAATTGTCACTTAATTACACACTTTAATAATATTTATTCTGAAGTTATAACAACTCTGGCTTAGAAAATGACCCTGAATCACTTTAATTTATTAATTCACTTAATTAAAATACTTAATCTTGAAAAGAGCTTTCAGGCTGTTTAAATAAAGGTAAACAAATCTTCAAATTAAATCAACACTCTTTTTTTCCCTTTGATATATGTAATTAATTTTCACTCGACTCAATAAATAAACCTCATGTAAGGTTGTTCATGTGACAACAGAAAATGGCTTGCTGTCAGCTTAATCTTCCTTAACACTGTAAAGCATTTTTAGTTATGCTGACAGGCCTGCTGAAAACCTTTTGCTGGAAAGCAATAAATATTAGCATTTTTTCCCACCGGCACCGCAGGAAAAAACATTTATTTGTAAATGATGATCATTAATCAACATTTTTGTACAAGCAATCAGAAAACCTCCCAGGCTAAAGCGAACTTGATGGAAAATAAACCTCTATATGCAATCAGATTTAACTAAAGCACATTTTCCCCTAAAGAATAGAATTTTTTTGTTTTCTTCTGTTACTGGTTCTTGGTAAAGCAGTTCTGTGTGCAGAGGATTGTGTTTTCTGTCCCTCATGAAAGTTTTGAGACAAAGTCTAGGATTTAATTACAGAGCCCACAGCACTGTCAAGATTTCACGTGTGTAAAGTTTCGACTGCAATTAGCTGCACCTAAATCAGTGACAGCCAAATGAGCCAGTGCAGGAGATGTCAGTGCCAGTGAGAGCTGGCACTCCCACAGGCGTGTGCACAACTTTACAAACCCAAGTTCTACCATTAAAGTTAGCACATTTCCTCATACCTGTAACACCAATTTCATGTATTTCACTGCAGAAAGTGACCCTGAATTTGGAAAAGCTGGTTCCTACTGAAAGGAATTTTGAATTATTCACCAAAATCCATCTGGTGATCTCATTACAGCATATATTTGACTACACCTTCCCCTTATGTTTCAGTTTGGTCTGTGCTTTGAAAACTCTGCTACAAGAGGATTCTTCCTCCCCATTATACCTTAACAAGGACCAGAAGTCCATGTTTTTTGTTTTTCCTCAATTTACTATCTCCTTATTGTATGTTCATAGTTTGAGCTGAAGTGATTGCAGTTGTTTCACTCTATCAGTTATATTTGACTTAAGAAAAGATTGAAAAATCTGGGCTGAATATTTACAATGAAAGTCTCCCTTTCCTAATCCAACTCAACCCTGGAAAGCTGAAGTTAATTTATGACAGATCTAAGAAACTACTGTCATCAGGATGATAATTAGATAGGACTAACTATGAAAAACAGAGTCTTCAGCTGATGATAGAAAGTAGTTTTCCATCCTTCCTCAAGGGCTGTTTATAGTAAAGGCATTTGAATGTGGCTGCCATGATTTTTAACAAAATTGCAATTCATGAAGGTCTTCATTGAACTGAAACCAGCATAAAATTCCTGTATGAGCACAAACTGTCATGAGTTTTCCAGCTGCTTCTAGCATTCAAGAGAGCAGAAAGAAAACAAAGAATTTCACGTTTTTGAAGTAGAGGAACTTGCAATACTTTTTTTTCCAGTTTTTGGGCGTGTGCAGCAGCAAGAAATGACTGCTAATGAGAAAATGGACCTCCATCTCTGATGCAGTATTTTCAGCTGCTAACCAGTTTGCTCTGAATTCTTAATAAAGTGTTCAGAGGATCTGTTCTTTAGCTATATTATTATCCTATCTCTTGTTTTTATACTGAACAAATTCTTTTAAATACATCTGGGAAGGCATCACTTGGTTTATTTGGTTTCGTTGTTTTTGTGGGTGCAAATGTGCCCCTTAGGAAACATCTAAATAAAACCATTTCACACAATAAATAAAAGAAGTCAATTTTTGCAAGCATTTTTTGAGAAACACAGAATGTGCTGATTGCCATCATGGTTACCCTACAAGGGATTCCAGGCTGCACAAATGAGTTCTTCATCTTAAGAAGTGATCACTGCACCAACTGCACAGGAGACCAGCTGGTGGCATCTCTGCTAGAAGCTGTGGGGAGAGTCTGCATGCTCAAGCTGTTTAATGGAGTGGATTGCAAATTGCAATCAGAACAATTATATATCTATTTAAAACAACTTTCCCTGTAATGTAATGCAAAAAATAAACCAACCAACCAAACAAAACAGAAAAAAAAAAACCTGTACAAAAATAGCCTGAAGAGGTTTGGGTGTCTATGACAAATTTCAGTGCTCAAGTGCCATTACAGACAGCTGGCTTCCAGCTGCCCTTCCACAAGGGCACGTCTCCTCCTCCCATCCAGCCTTTCAAGGTCATCTGGATGCTTTTTCCTGGCGCTAAGAAGCATTTCACAGCCCTGCAGACATTTTGTAGGATCCTAAACACTTCTTTGAATCCAGTCCCGTGGGACTGAACTCCTCCCTGGAGTGCGATGGCTGAAAACTGTTTTGCAGGTGGATTTATTCTTTTCCTGCTCTGATTTAAAAGGGTGCACAACCTCAATCCCAAAGGGTAGACCAGCGGCCTTATTACACAGCTACACTTGAGCCATAAACAAGTTGCTTTATTTCTTGTGCTGAAGCTCACACAGGCTGCAGTGCTGCTTGCAGGCAGCTCGTTACCTTCAGCAGTGACAGACCAGCAGTGTACCCTAAATTAATCTATTTGTATTAAACATCCACGTTTTCTACTGGTTACTGCTGAACTGGGCAAAAATAAAATGTTATCATGTCAGAAAATGGTGTTTAAACTTTAAAAAAAATTATTGATTTAAATAAAAGTGGACTAGGACCAGTTCTGCAGAGCCTTCGTTTTACTTGCAAACGGAACATAAAAATATGCAACCTGCATTTTTGTATATAGTCACTGTAATTCTACAGAATATATGTTAAATACAAAATATATGTAATATCATATTTTCCAGTGTGTACTTCAAAATAAATATAAACATATTTTTAAAAATTTACAGCATTTTCGTGGTGTTGTTTCGTTCTTAGTGACTCAGACACCTTAGCAGACAGGAAATGGAAATATTTGGAATATTTGCAACTGGACTTTCTAATGAATTTCATTCACTGTCCAGCATCTTCCTCTGAGAAGAAGCAGCGGGGCTGAAAGGTGTCGGGAGTCAGAGACCACGGGAGAGCTGGAGAGCAGCACGGGGAGAAAGGGCAGAGGAGGAGGGCAGGGAGCTGGGGAGGAGAGCAAAGGGAAAGCAGAGCCAGGGCAGCAGAGGGGAGGCAGGGCTGGCTGGCCTGAGCCCCTGGAGGGCGTGGAAGGGCCAGGGCCAGCCCGGACACTGCGGACACTGGCCGGGGGCTGTGAGTGCTGGCTGGGGGCTGTGGGCACTAGCTGGGGTCTGTGGGCACTGACCAGGGGCTGTGAGTGCTGGCTGGGGGCTGTGGGCACTGACCAGGGGCTGTGGGCACTGACCACAACACTGTGGGCACTGACCAGGGACTGTGGGCACTGACCAGGACACTGTGAGCACTGGCTAGGGGCTGAGGGCACTGGCTGGGGGCTGTGGGTACTGACCGGGGCACTGTGAGCACTGACCAGGGTCTGCAGGCACTGACCAGTACACTGTGGGCACTGGCCAGGGACTGTGGTCACTGGCCAGGGGGCTGTGGGCACTGACCACAACACTGTGGGCACTGACCAGGGGCTGTGGGCACTGGCCAGGGGGCTGTGGGCACTGACCAGGGCACTGTGG